>RJWJ010020955.1:0-28441 GCA_004363605.1 Indri indri | reverse complement strand
ATCTACCCCAAAGAACAAAAATCGCTCTATGAAAAAGACACCTGCACCCGAATGTTTATAGCAGCACAATTCACAATTGCAAAGGTGTGGAAACAGCCCAAGTGTCCATCAATACATGAGTGGATTAGTAAAATGTGGTATATGTATACCATGGAGTACTATTCAGCTTTAAGAAACAATGGTGATATAGCACCTCTTGCATACTCCTGGATAGGGTTGGAAGGCATTCTACCAAGCGAAGTATCCCAAGAATGGAAAAACAAGCACCACATGTACTCACCATCAAATTGGTAATAACTGAACAACACATAAGTGTACATATAAGAATGGCATCTATTGGATGTCAGGTAGGGAGGGAGGGGGAAGGGGGAGGAGCGAGGGGGAGGAGGGGACAGATATATGCACACACAAAGAGTGCAATGCGCACCCTCCAAGGGATGGACACGCTTGGGACTGGGACTTGGGGGGAAGGGGGGACAAGGGCAACATACGTAACCTAAATATCTGTACTCCTATAATAACAAACAATAAAAAAAAAAAGACAGGACATCAATTCAAATTCACGCATTGAATTCATTGTTTTAAAACTTTCCCAGAGAAATCTTGAGGCCCAGATGGCTTCACTGCTGAATTCTATGAAGTGAGCAAGAAATGGTACAGATTTTATACAAACTCTTTTACAAAGTAGAAGAGTGAATATGTCTCAACTCCTATGACCACTATTACCCTAAAACAAAAACCTGACAAAGACATTTAGAACATAGATGCAAAAATGCTTGGCTGGGCGTGGTGGCTCACGCCTGTAATCCTAGCACTCTGGGAGGCCGAGGTGGGTGGATCCCTCAAGGTCAGGAGTTTGAGACCAGCCTGACCAAGAGTGAGACCCCGTCTCTACTAAAAAATAGAAAGAAATGATCTGGACGACTAAAAAAAAAAAAAATATATATATATATATATATATATATATATATAAAATTAGCCGGGCATGGTGGCACATGCCTGTAGTCCCAGCTACTCGGGAGGCTGAGGCAGTAGGATCACCTGAGCCCAGGAGTTTGAGGTTGCTGTGACCTAGGCTGATGCCATGGCACTCACTCTAGCCCGGGCAACAGAGTGAGACTCTGTCTCAAAAAACAAACAAACAAACAAACAAAACAAACAAAAATGCTTAACAAAATTTTAGCAAATCAAGTCCAGCAATATATAAAAGTGGATAATACATTATGACCGAATGTGTTTTATCACAGGAATACAGGGTCAATTTAATAATCAAAAATCAGTCTGTGTAATTTACCATATTATCATACTGAAAAAGAAAAACTATATGATTATTTTGATAGATTGAGAAAAAATTATTTGACAAAATTCAATACCCACTCATGATAACTCACAGCAAACTACGAATAGAAAAAAAATTCCTCAATTTAAAAACAGGCACCTACAAAAAATCGAAAGCTAACATGTTACTTAATAATGAAAGACCAAACCCATTTCCACTAAAATCAGGAACAAAGAAAGTCAAAGTTATAGCTTTGGTATCTTCCTCTGGCTTCTGCTATTACAGTCATGTTTTCCTCCTCTGTTTCAATTTTTAAAAATTATGTTTATAACCTCTATTGGAGCACTTACCACATTTTATTTGATTAATTAACTTACCCTTCTGTTTCTCACTCTGCTGTGACCTTTTAAAGGATAAGTCCTTTGTTTACTTATCTTTGTATAAATATTTATTGAATAACTCAATTATGAATTATAAAGTGTGTTAAGGATCATCTAGTTCAATCGTCCTATTTTCCACTACAGAAAAGCACACTAGAAAGATCTAGTATTTGCCCAATATTCCACAGCAAGTTAGTTAGCAATAGTAATCAACTGTGTCTTTTCATCAAAGAGGTACTGTCTCCTTGAACTGATCATTAAGTGGAGTAGGCTTTATTCCCATTATAAATGAGAAAATTATATCTGAGAAAGTTTAAATTCCTTGTCCAAGGTCAATATTAAGTGTTAAAGTGAGGCGTACACAAGACAGGAAGTTTCATATTAAAAATATTTTCATCTTTGGAGCAAGAATATTTTCCAGTGATTCATTTTTGGTTTGTGCAACAAAAGCCTAAATTTTAACCTTGAGAAAATGAGCTTAGGGATGCAATCTAAAGATCTGAAACTATGCCTGTATTTTTAAATGTGAAATATTCACCAATTCCTTCCCGTAAGCGCCACTTTAAATGAATCATCTTTTATTATATTTACTTATTTATGTAAACATTCCCAGCCCTATTCTCTAACAGTATTTGTGTTAGCTACATGAACATATGTAAACATTAGGGTAGAAATATAAATGGATTAAGACTTCAGGGAAGAAAAAAAAGAGGATGGCAAAATTCGGTCTGACACAGAAATACATACCATAGAATCCTGGACAGTTTTTAGACATGAACCACAAATTTAGCCTTAGATTCCTTTCAGCCAAAGCCCACAGGGAAATGCAATTAGATAAAAGATTCACAATGTCAAAAAGGTAATATGTCTCAGAAGAAGTACAATTTTTCCTTACATCGAGACCTGAAAGCAACGTTAATATCATCATTAAAGGAACACTGTGTGACAGTAAACAACATTCTTTTTTTCTCCCTCCCGCCAGTAAACAACATTCTTAACAACATGCCTACAGTAATTATGATGCTTAATTTCATGAAAGGAAGAAAGCGTAGGAGACCTATTTTACAATGAGATCCTTTTATAACTCCTTAAGAAAGGAGGTGAGCCCAGCTAAAAGTAAATGCCTAAGAGGGAGGCTGATATAGAAGACAAAGTATGAGTCTGGTCATAAACCCTCTCATAATCTCTTCCTACAAAAACCTTCTAGAAGGTTAGGGTCATCTACTTTCTCACCAAGTCAAGGCGGTAGTTTTGCAAGAAGGGTCTTTCTATAGGTATAATCTACTGCATACCATCTCCCCTCTCGTGCTGGTATAGCTTGTCCCAAATCCAAAGGCCAGGTAAGACAAAGACTATGGATTTTAGAACACACTACTCCTCATTATAAAGAGACCAGTTGTTGCATAACATAAACAAGCACTGCTATTCCAACAGTACCATCTACATGGGAAAACTTGTAACATGTGGGAAAGATTTCATTAGGTTTATCTTGAGTAGCCTAGGGTAAGTTTCTTTAGAGAATTAGCCTTAAGAGATGGGGGACATTTTAAGCTGAGTCATGAGTTCATGAGGGTTCATTTTATATTCTCTTTCCACTTTTCAATATGTTTGAGATTTTCCATAATAAAAAACTAAAAGGAAAGGAAATGTAATCAGGTTGAAGATCCTCAGAGTTAAATGAATAACATTTATCAAAAATAACAAAAAAGTATAAAAGACAGACGGAAATAAAATAAGAATAAATATAAAATGCACCAATAAGAAATTCCAGAAATAGCAACAAAAATTTAAAGGAAACCCAAAAATGACCTAATTAACAATGAGCATAAGATTTGAACAGGTATTTTACCAAAAAAGAGATGAATGGCTGGACTAAGCACATGGAAAAATGCTCAACATCACTAGTCATTAGGGAAATGCAACTCGAAGCCAAAATAAGACACCATTTCATATCAACTAGTATGACTATAATAAAAAAGACAGAAAATAGCAAACATTGGAAATGATGTGGAGAAATAGAACCCTCACACTTTGCTGATGGGTATGTAAAATGTTGTACCTACTTTGGAAACCTCTGGCAGTTTCTTTAAAAATAAACATAAATTAGCAGGGTGTGATGGCGCATGCCTGTAATCCCAGCTACTTGGGAGGCTGAGGCAGGAAGATTGCTTGAGTCCAGAAGTTCAAAACCAGCCTGTGCAACATGAGACCCGACTTGAAAATAAATAAATAAATAAATAAACAAACAAACAAACATAAATTTACAATAACACCAAGAAATTCCACTCCTAGATATCTACTCAAGACAATGAAAACATACGTTCACACAAAGAACTTGTACATGAATGTTAACAGCAGCATTATTCACAATAGCCAAAAAGTGGAAATAATCCAAATGCCCATCAGCTAGTGAAGGAATAAACACATGTGATGTATCTATATAATGGAATATTTTCAGCAATATAAAGGAACAAAAACTGATACAGGCTACAAAATGAACGAACCGCAAAGAAGCCAGATGCATAACATATACCGTATAATTCCATTTATGTAAAATGTCTAGAAAAGGCAATAGAAACACATTATATTAGTGGTGCCTGGGGCTAGAGGTGGAAACAAAGGTAGACTGCAAATAGGCAGGAAGTATCATTTTGGTTAGATAGAAGTGTTCTAAGACTGGCTTGTGATGACGGTCGCACAACTTTGCAAATTTATTAAAAATAATTGAATCATACATTTAAAATGGTATGTAACTTATATCTTGGTGAAGCTATTTTAAAAAAATAAATAAGTAAAAAAATAAGGTAAACTTAAGACTGGACAAATCTGAGATAATTAATGAATTGGAAAATAATACTGAGGAATTAATTCAAAACATATCACAAAAAGAGATAAAAAGATGAGACAGGGCAGAAAGAGTGACATACAGTTAATGTGAATTCCAGAAGAAGAGAATAAAGGAACTGTAGAACAACATTCCAAGGGATAATAGCTGAGTAGTTTCAAGAACTGAAGAAACATGTGAATCTTCGGATTTAAAGGGCACTTCTGCAGGATAAAGAAAAATCCGCACCTTTATATTCGAATATAAGTAACATAACATTGAAGAACTGAAGAATTTCATAACACTGAAGAATTTCAAAGATAGAAATTGTTTAAAGTCTCTCTAAGAAATTATTTAATATAAAAAAAGTTCATTAGACTTACAGAGATAATTGCTTCAAATTGATGAAAGTAAATACAGTTTTCTCCTGATAGACGTGGGGGACTGCTTCCAGGGCCATGCCCTGCCTATATCAAAGTCCTCGCACACACAAGTCCCGCAGTCGCCCTGTAAAACCTGCGTACATGAAAGTTGGCCCCCTGCATAAGTGGTTTTGCATTCTGCTAATACGTTATTTTCATTGCCTTTGGCTGAAAAAAAAAAATTCCTGTGTGAGTGGACTGCACAGTTCAAACTCGTGTTGTTCAAGGGTCGACCGTATTGTCAACCTGAAAATCTATGTGAGGCTAAACTGTCATTCAAGAATGAGGGCCAAACAAAAACAAAGAATTGAAGAAAGTGTGCTCCTCTGATGCCACTGAAAGAACTACCAAAGGGTGTAAGTTAGTGAGAAAAATAAACATTAAAGGGGGTGGGATGCAAGACATCAGTGAACATAGTAGACCTTGATAAAATATATTGTTAAATTTAATTTAACGTTAGCTATAATAATTAGAGGAAACTAAAACTAAAAGAACTAAAACTCTGTTCAAAAATAACAAGACAGGTAGGGATGGGGAGTTTATCCCTATGTAATTATCAATGGATAATTACAGCGTGCAAAGGATCAGGAGAATGGACAGAGATACCGAAGAGTTTTAGACTTTCGAAAAAATTCATAATTAAGTCGCGTGGTAGCCAGCCTCCAGTGATGGCTCCCGATAGCCCCACCTCCTGGTGTTGATGTCATTGAATTGTGGCTTACCAGTTTGCCTGACGAAATATAGAAGTCACAGTGTTTTGACTTCTGAGGCTAGGTTATTGAAGATGTGGCAATTTCCACCTTGGCCTCTGTCTTGAATTACTGACTCTATGGCAGTGGTTTTCAACTAGGGATGACTTTGTCCCCCATCCCCACACCCCAGTGACCATTTGGCAATGTCTGAAGACACATTTTTGGTTGTTACAACTGGGAGTGCTACTGCCATCTAGTGGTAGAGGTGAAGGATGCTGTTAAATTGCATACAACAGTCCATCCCCTCGCCCCGTACCCCACAACAGAGAATTATGAAGTACAAAATGTCAACAGTAATGAGTCGAGAAACCTTGCTCTAGGGGAAGCTAGACACCATTGCATGAGGACTATCTTGCAGCTCTATGGAGAAGTTCGTATGGTAAGGAACTAAGGCATTCTTCCTCAACAACTTGCCAGCTACCGGGTCCTTGAGAGTGGGCCCTCCAGCTGCAGTGAAGCCTCAAGTAACTGTACCCAGCTGACATCTTGACACAATCTTATGACAAATCCCCAGACCGAAGCACCCAACTGGATCCAGCCCCGTTTGGATTTATTACCCAAGAAAATGCATGAGATAATAAATGCTTATTGTTGTTTCAAGTCTCTTGTTTTTGTTGTTGTTGTTGTTGTTGTTGTTGTTTTTGAGACAGAGTCTCTCTGTTGCCTGGGCTAGAGTGCCGTGGCATCAGCCTAGCTCACAGCAACCTCAAACTCCTGGGCTCAAGCGATCCTCCTGCCTCAGCCTCCCTAGCAGCTGGGATTACAGGTGCGCACCACCATGCACAGCTAATTTTTTCTATTTTTTTAGTAGAGACGGAGTCTCACTCTTGCTCAGGCTGGTCTTGAACTCCTGGCCTCAAGTGATCCTCCCACCTCGGCCTCCCAGAGTGCTAGGATTACAGGCGTGAGCAACCAAGACTGGCTCAAATTCTTATTTTATTTAGAGTTGTTAACAGTAAAGGGTGCTGAATTTTGCCAGATACTCTTCTGCATTTGTGGAGATGATTACACACTTTTGCTCCTTAGTGTCTATTAATAAGATAGATTAAACTAAGAATTTTCTGATAATGAAAAACCTTTGAATTCCTGGAATAAACTTTTGATTGCAATATATTGTTTTTGTAATGTGCTGTTGGATTTTGTTTACAAAATTTTTTAAAATATATGCATCATATTCATAAATGAAATTTGTTTGTAGTTTTCTACTGAAATAAGTATTTGTCAGGTATGAGAACCGATGGTATGCACCACAAAAAGAAGATGAAATTGTTTAAGTAGCAAACTAGCATTGGGATTACCTGGTCTTCAAAGATTTGGTAATATTTCTGTGTGAAACCATTTGAATCTGGTTGTATGTGTGTGTGTGTGTGTGTGTGTAGTGTGATTTCTTTTTCTTTTCTTTTCTTTTTTTTTTTTTTAGAGACAGGGTCTTGTTTTCTTGCCCAGGCTGGAGTGCCATGGCACAACCATAGCTTACTCCAACTCCTGGGCTCAAGCCAGCCACCTGCCTTAGCCTCCTGAGTAGCTGGGACTACAGGTCTATGCCATCACACCCAGATTTTTTTATTTTTTGTGGAGATGGGGTCTTACTATGTCACCCAGGCTGGTCTCGAACTCCTGGCCTCAAGCAATCCCCCTTCCTCAGCCACCCAAAGTGCTGGGATTACAGGTATAAGCCACTGCACCTGGCTTGTGCTGTGCTTTTTAATAGCTTTTTTCTATATTACTTCTATGACAAGAATTTCTCTCTTTATTGGTGTCAGTTTTGGTAAATTTCATAAGGCATTTTTGTTTATTTCTCCTTACATTTTCTGATGATTTTGCTTTGGAATATCGATGCTATGTTATTTGTGCATAAATACTCCACTTGATCTTAGCCAAAAAGCTGAGAAGCAATATATGCATAAATACTTAAAACTGAAGTTTTGATTTTGGTTTGTACTCTTTATGGTAACTGTCAAAAGCTCTTTTCATATTCATTTAATTTTGTTTCCTGATTCTACTTTGTTGGTTATTAAGATCATAGTCCCTGTTTGTTTGTTTACATTTGCCTTAGATGCTTTTGTCCTTTGTTTCACTTAGCTGTTGCTGTGTAACAAGCCCCAAAATACTTACTGGCTTAAAATAACAATTTATTATTTTTTTAGTTGTTATTATTTTTTAAATTGAGATGAGGTCTTGCTGTGTTGCTGAGGCTAGTCTCTAACTCCTGGCATTAAGTGATCCTCCCACCTCTGCCTCCGGAGTAACCGGGATTACAGGTTCGAGCCACAGTGCCTGGCAACAACTTATTATTATCTCTCATCTTTCTGTGGATTAACTGGGCTCAGCCAAGTGGGTCTCACTTGTGGTCTCTCATGTAATTAGAATCAGATGGTAGTTAAAGCTGGAGTCATCTAAAGACTTGACTGGGCTAGATGTCCAAGATAGCTTCTGACCCACACGTGCATCTATAGTTAAAATAGATGTAGGTGTGGATGAACCTCAAAAAAATTATGCCGAGGCGGGAGGGTTGCTTGAAGCCAGGAGGTTGAGACCAGCCTGAGCAAGAGGGAGACCCTGTCTCTACAAAAAATTTAAAAATTAGCCCAGTGCGGTGGTTCACGCCTATAGTCCCAGCTACTCGGGAGGCTGAGGCAGGAGGATCGCTGGAGCCCAGGAATTTGAGGTTGCAGTCAGCTATGATGAAGCCATTGCACTCTAGGGAGGGCAACAGAGTGACACTCTGTCTCAAAAAAAAAAAAAATTATGCTAAGTGAAAGAAGTCAAATACAATAGATCACATATTCTATGATTCCATTTTTATGAAACATCCAGAGTAGGCAAATCCATAGAGACAGAAAGCAGACTAACAGTTGTCAGAGGCTGGAGATGGGAGGAAATGGGGATTGGGAAGTTACTGCCTTACGGGTATGCAGTTTCTTTTTGGGACAAGGAAAACTTCTTGAAACCAGATAGAGACGATGGATGCACAACATTGAGAATGTACTAAATGCCACTAAACTGTGCATTTTAAAATAATCGGTGGCTAATATTATGTGAATTTTACTCAATTTTTAAAAAGTAGATGAGGGTTAACCAAGAAATTTTTTCTTTCCATTTGCCAAATTGTAGCTTTCTCTTAACATGGCAATCTCGAGGTAGTCAGACTTCTTACATGGTGTCTGCCTTCCCCTGGAGCAAGTGTTCTAAGGAAAGAAAGTGGAAACTGCAAGTCGTCTTAGAGGCTTGGCTCGGAATGGGCATATTTTCACAACTGCCGTATTCTATTCACCAAAGCAGCCGCAGCCAGCTCAGATTCAAGGAGGCGGAGGAATAAATGCCACCTCTTCATGGGCGAGTGTCATGTATATATGAGGAGAAAAGAAATTGACATGGTGGCCTCTTTTGAGACAAACTGGCACATCTCTCTAATTTGCAAACTTTCTATTAATTCATTTTAAATGTGCTCTTATAAACACATTATAGATAGGTTTTAACTTTGTGATCCAATTTCAGAGTCTTTTTATTAAATATATTTAGCTTCTTTATGTTTATTGATAAAACTATGCTTCACCTTCATTTAAAAATTGTTTTTTTTTTACTTTTTATTTTATTTTATATTTTGAGATCGGGTCTCGCTCTGTTGCCTGGGCTAGAGTGCAGTGGTGTCAGCCTAGCTCACAGCAACCACAAACTACTGGGCTCAAGGGATCCTCCTGTCTCAGCCCCCTGAGTAGCTGGGACTACAGGCATGTGCCCCTGCACCTGGCTAATTTTTAAAATGTTTTTATAGAGACAAGGTTTGGCTAAGATACTCAGGCTGGTCTTGAACTCTTGGCCTCAAATAATCCTCCTGCCTCAGGCTCCCAAGTGCCGGGATTACAGGTGTGAGCCGCTGTGCCCAGCCTAAATTGTTTTTATCGTTACTTTTTTAAAAAGCTTTTACTCTGTGGACAACCTCGGATAAAAATTTGCAACTCATAACAGAAAGAATTTCCTAATACATACAGAATTTCTATAAATCTGTAAGAAAAAGCTCAACAACCTATTAAAAAGTTATCAGAGAATACGAAAGGCAGTCCACAAAAAAGAAAATACACATGGGACTTAAAATATGTGAAGAGATTTACTCAACCTCACTCATAAAAACACAAATTAAAACTAAAATATAATAGGAAACTGGGCGTGGCAGCGTGCCTCTGTAGTCCCAGATGCTTGGGAGGCTGAGGCAGGAGGATTGCTTGAGCCCAGCAGTTCAGGGTTGTAGTGCTATGATGGCACCTGTGAGTAGTCACTGCACTCCAGCCTGGGCAACAGAGTGCAAGACCCTCTCTCTCAAAAAAAAAAAATTACATTGTAATTGGAATTCATTGTCATTAATTCTATTCATTATGCTGAAGGCATTTAGTTAGTAAAATAAAGGCAAGGAAAAGAAATAAAAGGTATAAATATGGAAAGAGAAGAACCAAAACTGTCTTTGTTCATAGATGACATGATTGTGTATGTAGAAAATCCAAAATTAATGTATAATTAAGAATCGATAACTTATTTTAGCAAGGTTGATGGATAGGGGTTAATACATGAAAACCAATTGTATTTCTATAAACTAGCAACAAACAATTTGACATTGAAACAAAAATAATACCATTTATGATAGCATTTGAAAACCATATACCTAGGAATAAATCTAACAAAAGATACTTTAGACATCTACACTGAAAACTATTTAAAAATGCTGAAAGAAATTAAAAAATACTTAAATAGAGAGATATACCATTTTTAAGGATCAGAAAATTCAATATTTTTAAGATGGCGTTTCTTTCCAAATTGATCTATAGATTCAATGAAAGCCAATCAAAATCCCAGCAAGTTGTGTGAGTGTGTTAGAAATGGGTTGAAGGATTAGAAATGCAAAGAATTTAAATTGGCTAGAAGGCATACTCTAGCAGATAACAAGACTTGTGAAACTATAGTACAGTCATGCATCAACTTAACAGTGGGGATACATTTCTGAGAAACGTGCCTTAGGTGATTTTGTCGTCATTGTGTGAACATCACAGAGTGTACTTACACAAAGCTAGATGATGTTGTCTGCTACATGTCTAGGCTATATAGTATAGCCTATTGCTCCTAGGCTACAAACCTGTACAGCACATTACCATACTGAGTACTGTAGGTAATGATAACACAGTAGTAAGTATTTGTGTATCTAACATATCTAAACACAGAAAAGGTACAGTAAAAATGTGGTATAAAAAATAAAAATGGTACACATGTATAGGGCACTTACCATGAACGGAGCTTGCAAGACTGGAATTTGCTCTGGGTGAGTCAGTGAGTGAGTGGTGAGTAAATGTCAAGGCCTAGAACATTACTGTACACTACTATAGACTTTATAATCACTGTACAATTAGGTTACATTGAATTTATTTAAAAAATTTTTCTTTCTGCAATAGTAAATTAACCTTAACTTCTTAACTTTTTTACTTTATAACCTTTTTAATATTTTTCAACTTTTTGACTCTATTATAATAACACTTATCTTAAAACACAAACATTATAGTGCAGCTGTACAAAAATATTTTCTTTATATCCTTATTCTGAAAGCTTTTTTCTATTTTTAAAGTTGGGGTTTTTTTTTTAACTTTTTTAACTTTTTGGATAAAAGCTAAGAAACAACACACACATTAGCCTAGGTCTACACAGGGTCAGACTCACAATATCAGTATCTTCCACCTCCATGCCTTGTCCCATGGGAGGTCTTCAGGGGCATTAACATACATGGAGCTGTCATCTCCTATGATAGAACAATGCCTTCTTCAGGAATACATCCTGAAGGACCTGCCTGAGGCTGTTTTATAATTGACTTTTTTTTACAAGTAGAAGGAGTACACCTAAAATAACAACAAAAAGTAAGATATAGTAAATGCATAAAACAATAATAGTCGTTTATTATCAGTATGAAGTATTACTGTACATAATTGTAAGTGCTATACTTTTATATGACTGGCAGCACAGTAGGTTTCCTTACACCACAAACAATGTTATGAGTAACGATGTTATGTTGGCTACAATACTACCAGGTAATAGGAATTTTTCAGTTCCATTACAATCTTATGGGAGCACTGTCATATATGCAGTCTGGCAGTGACCAAAACATTGTGCAGCACGTGACTGTAATTAAGACAGTGTGACATGGGCAGAAAGACTGACAAAAAGACCGATAGAACAGAATAGGGAGTCCAGAAGTAGACCCACATTGCTATAGTTTGAATCTTTGTGTCCCCACCAAAATTCACTTTGAAACTTAATCCCTAATGCAACAGTGTCTTAACCCCAGCATATGGGATTAGTGCCTTATAAAAGGGACTGGAAGAAACTAACTAGTCCCTTTTTGCTATCTGTCCCTTCCACCAAGTGAGGACACAGTGTTTGTCCCTCTGCAGGGTGCAGCAATGAGGCACCATCTTGGAAACGGAGATTGAGCCCTCGCCAGACACCGAAACTTCTGATGCTTCATCTTAGACTTCCAGCCTCCAGAGCTGTGAGAAATAAATGTCTATTCTTTGTAAATTACCCAGTCTCAGGTGTTTTGCTACAGCAGCACAAACAGATTAAGACACACATATACACAATTATTTGATTTACAATAGAGATGCCACTACAATTCAATGAAGAAAGAATAATCTTTTCAATAAACAGGACTGGATCAGTTTGTGTATTCAACGGGATAAAAAATGAACCATGATTCCCCACTTCACACCATATAAAAAATTAGTTCCACATAGATCATAGGTCACAATTGGATCATACCTAAATGTAAAATCTTAAACAACAAAACTTGTAGAAGACAACAAAGGAGGCAGGCCAGGCATGGTGCCTCACCTTGGGAGGCCAAGGTGGGAGGATCGCTTGAGGCTAGGAATTTGAGGCTGCAATGAGGTATGATTGCACCACTGCACTCCAGCCTGGGCCACAGAATGAGACTTTGTCGCTAATGAAGAAAAAAAAAAAAGTAAAACAAAGGAGGATATCTTAACACTCTTACAGTAGAGAAATTTCTTAAGTAGGACACAGAAAGTATTAATTGCAAAAGAAAAAAATGATGTTATATTTCATTAAAATTAAGAACTTCTGTTCATCAAACAATATCTTTAAGAGAGTAAACAGGAAAGCCACAAATTGAGAGAAGGACATGTCTCCAATGAAGGGCTTGTATCCAGAATATGTAAGGTATTCCTATAAATCGATAAGAAAAAGAAAACAAATTAATACTAGCACAAAACTTAAGCAGGTACTTCACAAAAGAGAATATTCAAATTGCCAATAAACATATGAAAAGATGCTTAACATCATTAGTTATCAAAGAAATGCAAATTAAAATCACAATGACATATTACTATGTAAGTATTAGAATTGTTAAATACCAAGTATTGGAGAGGATGCGGAGCAGCACAGTTTTCATGTGTTGCAGGTGGCAGGGTAAACCGTTTCAGCCATTTTGGAAAATTGTTCAGTAGAGTTTGCCAGAGGTAAACATATGCCTACCCTATGCCCAGTAATTCGACTTCTAGATATATTTTTAAAAACTGAGTGTATGTGTCTACTAAGAGACCTAAGACATGCACAAGAATTTCCATAGCTTTATGTCTTAGCTTTACTCATAACAGTCCCAAACTGCAAGCAGTCCCCTGAGAATATAGGGGAAAAAAACAAACTGAAGTGTTTTTCCTATTCTCTCACTCACCAATCAACACAGAATACTTCTGTGACTAGAAGGGGGGGGGGTGTTTCCCCACATACCAAGCCAACAATCAATTCTGCAAGAGACAGCAGCTGGGTGTCCTCTAATTCAATTCAGTTATGACACTATCTATCCGGAGATACCATCAGATACCTTGGATGGAGGGTGCAGTCCCATAAGACGCTCCCCCCTTCCAATGCCAATAGCAAGCACCAGGTTAATTTACCTGTGCTTCTGACTGGCTATAAATTGGGGTTCCCACAATGCCTTCCTTAGGTTTGATTAATTTGCTAGAGCAGCTCACAGAACCCAGGGAAATACTGCTTATATTTACTAGTTTATTATAAATGATATAAGGCATAAGGGAAGGAGCATGGAGCTTCCATGCTCTCTCCAGGAATCTCGATGTATTCAACTATCTGGAAGCTCCCTGACCCAGTGTTTTTGGGTTTTGAACGAAAGCTTCATTACCTAGATATGATTGGTCAAATCATTAGCCATTAGTGATTAACTCAACCTTCAGGCCCCCTCCTCTCTCCTCCCCTGATGTTGGGGGGTGGGGCTGAAAGTCCCAACCTTCTAGTCACGGCTAGGTCTTTCCAGTGACCAGACCCATCCTGAAGCTACCTAGGGGTAGCCAGCCATCAGTCGCCTCACTAGCACACAAAAAGACATTTATCACTTTGGAGATTCTACAGGGAGGAAGACCAAATACTGTATGTATTTCACAATATCACAAGCCCAAATGTCCACTAAAAGTCAAATGATTAAACAAATGTGGTAAATTCACACAATGTTATATTATACAGCAATTTAAAAAGAATAAACAGTTTATACATGTAACAACATAGATGAATCTCACAAATGTTATGTGAAAGACCAAAAAAAGAGTAAATATTGTGTGAACCCATTTATATGAAAGTTCAAGAACAAGCAAAATTAATGGATCATGATATAACTCAGAATACTGGTTATCTCTAGGAGGATGGGTATTGATCAGAAAGAAGTATAAGGGAGTCTTTTTGGGCGCTAAAAATGTTCTGTATCTTGATCTGGGTATATTGACACAGATACGTATGTATATATATTTAGAATACAGAAGGGCACATCATGACAGTTTTCCGTCCCACAATTGTCCTCCAACTACCCAGTTCTTTGTACAGGCAATTTATCTTATTGGTTTCTAGTATTATGTGAGCTGTCGTATTATTCACAGTAATCAACGCTTTCTGCCACAAATGACAAACCCCCAAATTGTAGTGACTTAATATCACGAAGTTTATTTCTCAACCCTGTGACAGTTCCTGTGGTTCAGGTGACTTCCACCATCTCATAGCTATACCATCTGGATCAGAAGGCTATAAGGTAATGGTGGTAAAGATAAGGTTGGAAAGGTGCCCAAGGAGCTTTTAAGGGCCAGGCCAGAAAATGGCTTACATCAGTTCCACCCACATCCCATTAGCCAAACTGTTAGACAGGTTGCAACCTAACTGCCTGGGAACCCAGGAAGAGGAGAGTGAACACACAGCATTATCTTTGCCATGAGTATCCACTTGAAAGTTATTGATGGAGAATTCAGGATAACAACTGAGGAACTTATCCTTAGGGATATGGCAGCTACACAAAGTAACTACAGAAAATACAACAGATGGCGAGATCCTCCCAAACTCCAACACAAAACAAATTCATATTATTTACATACCTATAAAGAGTAGAAATGGGCTGGGTGTGGTGGCTCACACCTGTGATCTTACCACTTTGGGAGGCAGAGGTGGGAGGATCACTTGAGGCCAGGAGTTCAAGATTAGCCCAGGCAACATAGCAAGACCCCTGTCTCTACAAAAAATAGAAAAATTAGCTGGGCATGGTGGCACACAGCTGTAGTCCCACCTACTTGGGAGGCTGGGGCAAGAGGATCACTTGAGCCTAGAAGTTTGAGGTTGTAGTGAGCTTTGATAACATCACTGCACTCTAGCCCAGGCAACAGAGTGAGACCTTGTCTCAAAAAAAAAAAAGAAGAATTTTTAAAATTAAAAAAAAAAAATAGTAGAAATGTTCATGATCTTCCTCCTCCTGCCTAAGCACTGTAGTGAGCTATATTCACTCTTCCCCTTGGAAAACAGGCTGATATCCATGGCATACTGAACACTTATAGCTAGTAGGCTACTCTCTAAAGTAATCATGCACTTCTGCTGCCAGAAGTTGGGCTGTATGCTTGCTATGAATCAGATGGATTTGTTCCAAAACCTGTTTTTCCGGTTGTACATGTTATGTGTTACTCTAATTTGTAATTTAATTAAATATTACTCAAGTCCAAGAAATATGAGTTCCGAAATTCAAAGAAAAGGCTTTATCCCTTTGAAAATCCATGGCTAGTCCTGATGCTCTGAAACTTCAAGTAGGTTTTTTGAAACCATATGAACTGGCCCACAGAGTATTAAAGTGTGGCTTTAATTACAGCAGGAATTTCCTCATACGATAATAGGGTGGATTCTAGAGCAGAGCTGTGGTGGCCTCACTTGCCTCACCTTCAGTGATATAAAAAGCAGCTAGTCCATTGCTCTGGCAACCCGACCTGGCAGAATTTTCATTTCCGTGGGCATCTCATCTCAGACTGTTGACCTTGGGGTGTACCATGATGAAGATAAAGGTAGGCTTTGGGGAACCATATTTATTCATATCATTGATCATGTATATATTTGGTTACTGCTTTTTTACAGGTTTAATAATGAATAGTGAATCACTATGTGATCACTCTCACCAATCTTTGAACCTAGACAAGCCTTCAGTTTATGCTAGTTCAACTATACATCAAAAGATTGGTGAACATTTTTATCTTTAAATTAAAATATTCAAGAAGAGGTTGGTCCGAGTGCAGGGGTGTTTACAACTATTTGATCATAACCAGTTACAGATTCCTTTGTTCCTTCTCCACTCCCACTGCTTCATTTGACCACCCTTTAAAAATAAAAAAAAATAATAAATAAATAAATAAAATATTCAAGAAGAATATATCATTACTAAAATAGCAATAAAGTTGTAGCAGAACTAAACCAAAAAAAAAAGCTGATAAAAATTTCAGCTGAAATGTGTTGACTTAGGGTTGCCTACTCTGCAATAATAAGAAGGACAATCTACCCTTCCTGGAATCAGCTAGAAACATCCTAGAGGAGCATGTCCTCAGGGCCTGTGTCCCAATCTAAATTTCTGGCAGTAACCATTCTACAACCATATATTCTTCAACCCAGAAATTTCTGCTCCCCTGAGATGATAAATCTCCACCTCTATTATTGTGTCACTTTACAACCATGAGAAAGCTTAAAGTAAATTTGGAGATAATTAAGTAAAAATCAGATCTAGACTATTAACTTAGTGTTTTGTCTAAAAAAAAGCCTCTGTATATTTATTACTTAAAATGTTATGCTCACTAAAATATACCAGTTTTGATATTTTAAGCTGGAAAGCATAAGAAAATTTGCATACATTCAATTTCATTGATGTGGACATCTAAGTGGAACTTTCCAGAAGGGAGCTGGATATATGAGCCCATAACTCAGCAGAAAGGTCTGGACAGAGATGAGCATTTTGTAGGTCAACTCTATGTGGGTGATGACTATAGTCAAGGTGGTAGATAAGATCTCCCTGCAGAGTAATGGAAAACGAGAAGAATAAATGTCCAAGAACACAACTTTTACCAGTTAGGATTTTAACTTGACTAAGAATAGTTTAAGTACATGTGGTTTAGTTATCATATGCAACAAGAAGACTGGAGATAAGTTTCCATTGTTGGTATGGCTTAAAGATGCCATCGGGTAACCATAGTCTTCTTCCCATACCATCTTTGTCAAGTAGATTTCAACTTTATAATCAAAAGATCATAACTGGCCAGGAGCAGTAATCTCAGCACTTTGGGAGAATGAGGCAGGGGGATTGCTTGAGGCCAGGAGATCAAGACCAGCCTGGGCAATGTAGTGAGACTCCATCTCTACAAAAATTAAAATAAATTAGCCAGGTGTGGTGGCTCATGCCTGTAGTCCCAGCTACTTGGGAAGCTGAGACAGGAAGATCACTTGAGCCCAGGGAGCTGCAGTGAACTATGATGATGTCACTGCACTCTGTCTCCAAACAAACAAACAAAAATGATCGTAGCTGCGCTTCCAATTTTACATACATGTTCTAAGCAAAAAAAATTGGAAGGATGAGAACAAAGGACAAAACCCTTTCCTCTGTCAGGCTGTCTTTTTTTTTTTTTTTTTTTTTTTGAGACAGAGTCTCACTCTGTTGCCCAGGCTAGAGTGCTGTGGCTTCAGCCTAGCTCACAGCAACCTCAAACTCCTGGGCTCAAGCGATCCTCCTGTCTCAGCCTCTGAAGTAGCTGGGACTATAGGTATGGGCCACCATGCCTGGCTAATTTTTATATATATATATATTTTTTTAGTTGTCCGGATAATTTCTTTCTCTTTTTAGTAGAGACAGGGTCTCGCTTTTGCTCAGGCTGGTCTCGAATTCCTGACCTTGAGCGATCCACCTGCCTCGGCCTCCCAGAGTGCTAGGATTACAGGCGTGAGCCACCGCGCCCGGCCTGTCAGGTTGTCTTTTTAATGGGAAAGGGAAACTCTCTCCTAGGATTTCTACCCATATGGCATGGTCCAAACTGTGTCCCATGGCCTTCCCTAACTTCAAGGAAAAATAAAAAAATAAAAAAATTGAGAATTTCATCTTTCCAGCCTTTACAGTAAAAGAAAGCTAGGAATGGGGGATTGAAATGGATGTTTATTGAGCCAATCTCTGTATCTACTATACAATCCTAGAAATTGGAACATTTGAATGAGAATCTACAGAGAATACAGTATATTTACAGAGCTGGGAGAAAAATGGAAAGATATTGATATCTTAGAAATTGAGGGAAAGGAGTTTCAATTAGGGAGTGTCATCAATATCAAATACTGAGGGGGTGGTTGGCATGGACATAGACTATAATACGACTTAAAAGCATACACTAAAGCGAGCAGTTAACAGGTCATTGATGAATTTAGGAAGACCAAATTCAGTGCAGTAGTAGGGAAAGAAGCCATGCCAACATGGGTTAAGGAGGAACCTGTGAGATGAGGAAGAAGAAATAGCAAAGATAGACACCTCCTTCGGAAAGTTTAACTGTGAAAGAGAGAAATAGGAAAAGCAGTTCACAATTTCCCTCCATGCCAGTTCTTTCCTCCTTAGCATATTCTTTTTTGTTTGTTTGGTTTTACAGATGGAGTCTCACTATGTTGTCCAGGCTGGTCTCAAACTCCTGGGCTCAAATGATATTTCCAGGTAGCTGGGATTAGAGGTGCATGCCACTGTGCCCAGCTCTTTCCTTAGCATATTCTTGATCCTTAGGGTTCCTAACTTTTTTTTTTTCAGAGTATTACAGCAGCACAAATGCTTTGGTTACATAAATTGCCTTTGTACTGCTGGATAAACATGCCCATCCCCCAGACAGCGTGCGCCGCATCCATTAGGTGTGGATTTACCCACCACTGCCTCCCCCCTTCCCACCTGCCCGACACCTTATGAATGTTACTTCTCATATGTGCACATTAATGTTGATCAATTAGTACCAATTTGATGGTGAGTACATGTGGTGTTTGTTTTTCCATTCTTGTGATACTTCACTTAGGAGAACAGGCTCCAGCTCCATCCAGGATAATGCAAGAGGTGTTAGTTCACCATTTCTTTGTGTGGCTGAGTAGTACTCCATGGTATACATATACCATATTTTATTAATCCACTCATGTATTGATGAGCATTTGGGTTGTTTCCACATCTTTGCAATTGTGAATTATGCTGCTATAAACATTCAAGTGTAGATGTCTTTTTTATAGAATGTCTTTTTCTCCTTTGGGTAGATAACCAGTAGTGGGATTGCTGCATCAAATGGTAGTTCTACTTTTAGTTCTTTGAGGTATCTCCATACTGCTTTCCATAGAGGTTGCACTAGTTTGCAGTTCCACCAGCAGTGTACGAGTGTTCCTATCTCTCTGCATTTGCACCAACATTTGTCGTTTGGGGACTTTTTGATAGAAGCCGTTCTCACTGGAGTTAAGTGACAAGGTTCCTAACTTTAAAGTCAACTCTAATCCTTTCCTCACCATGAATCTGTTCCTCCATCTGTATTCTGCATATCAGTGAATGTCATGATCCTGTATCCATCTGATGACTACCTATGACTTCCACTTCTGTAATTCATCCCTTTGCTCTCCACCTCACTCTTAACACACCAGTAGCTCCCTAACCGGTCTCTCTGCCTCCTTCCTTACTACAACATACATGGGAAACTCCAGGCTGTTTCTCCAGTCTTATCCCTCACCACTCCTCCCCTCTTGCAGCATACTTGTAATTTCTTGACTGCAACGTGCTCTCTCATGCCTCCTTGCTGTCCCATATGCTGATTCTTTTGCTCCTTCCTTCATTATCACTTCTTCCATTCCTCTCATCTTTCAAAACTCAGCTGAGATGTCACCTTCATTAGGAAGTATCCCAAAATTTTTTTAGGGCTAATAGCTCTTTTTTAAAAATCTACCTCTGTCATTTTATAGTAGTTCAGTATATATACTGTATTACAAATGTTAGTTTCCTTGTTTATCCGCTAGACTCTGTGTCCTTCAGGGCCTCCTATGTTTTTATCTTGGTATCCTTATTGTTGGTCCGTGCATGGCATAGAGTTGGGATTCCAGTGCTATATCTTGAGAGCAAATGCTGTGTTCTTGATAAAGCCTTGTTGGAGAATTCTGCATAGAGTCTTCTCAATACATAGCCCTTTCTTAGTTCAGTACAGCTCTGAGAACTCTTTCTCTTTTTTGCCTCAGTATTTCAGCCTACTTTTTGTTCTCTAGTTTATCCCTTGGAAATCCTCTCCCCCAAAGCCATGTTTCAAACTAAGTCACAGATTCCTCAATTCTCTACTTTCTTGCTCCTTTGTATTCATTATCTATTGCTGTGTAACAAATCACTTAGGAGCATAGCACAAAAATTAACATTTATTATCTCACACAATTTTGTGAGTCAGGAAGTTGGGAGTGGCTTAAGTGGGTGGTCTGGCTCAGGGTCTCATAAGGTTGCAGTCAGGATATCAGCTGGGGGTGCAGTCATTTCAGACTTAACTGGGACTGAAGGATCACATTCCAAGATAGCTGACTCAAATAGATGGTGAACTGTTGCAGGTGTTGTCAGAAGGCCTCAGTTCCTTGCCATGTGGACTTTCCTAAGGGCTGCTTAAGTATCCTCAAGATACTACTGAATTCCTCAAGAGCAAATGATCCAAAAGACAGGAAGATGGAGGCCAAAATCTCTTTTATGGCCTAGCCTTGGAATTCAACCATCATTCTCTCAATATTCTCACAATTGCACAGATCAGCCCCATTCAACATGGGAGGGGCCACTTGAAGGTGTGAATATCAGGAGGAAGGCTCATGGGGGACCATCTTGAAGGCTACCACACCCTCTTTGAAGATGAGCATACAAGGATTTATCCTTTGATAGGTTTAATGGGCACCAGAAGGAAATGAGAAATAACAATAGTTGAGCATCATTACATATTAGACACTTTTACATAAGTTATTTAATATATGTTTTTAAGATAAAAGGATATCACTATCTGTTAACCTTGGAGTAGAAGTTGAATACATGCTTTACGGCCCCAAAGCCCATGCTTTCAATTTTTAACCTTTTTTATTATGAATATGATATATACAGAGAAATTTTAGAAAATATAAATATACAGATAGAGAAGTCATTATGAGGTGAACATCCACATAACCACTGTATAAATCAAGAAATGAAATATTTCCAGCATTCCAGAAGCCTTGCACATGACTCTTCCCAATCCCTACCCTGTTTCTCCCAACTAAAATGAAGCACTTTCCTGACTTTTATGGCAATCATGTCCTTGCTTTCCCTTATAGATTTATTACTTCACTATATATCTGTAAATATTATAATTTAGTTTTTCTCATATTTCAGTCATGGAAATGAAATGGTGTACAATATGTATTCTTTTACAGTTAGTTTCTTCCAACATCATTTTTGTTAGATTTATCCACATTGTTACATGAAATTATAATTGCTTCCTATTAATTATTGCATAGTATTGCATTTATGAATATACCACAATTGATTTATCCATTCTACTGTTAATTGACTTTGGTTTGTTTCTAGGTTGTGGCTATTACAAACAATGCTACTATATATATTTGTTTTTCTATAGAGCATATACTTAGAAGTCAATTTCAAAGTCAAAGGATATGTGGTTCTGTAATTTTGTTAGATAATTCTAAACTGTTTACTAAAGTGGTTGTACCTATTTTTCTCTCCCACTATTAAAGAGTTTCAATTGCTCCATATCCTTGCCAAAACTTGGTATTGTTCATTTCTCTGATTTAGGCATTCTGCTGGGGTATAAAAATGTATCTTTGCAGGGGTTTTTTTTTGGTTTTTTTTTTTTTTGAGACAGAGTCTTACTCTGTTGCCTGGGCTAGAGTGCCGTGGCATCAGCCTCGCTCACAACAACCTCAAACTCCAGGGCTTAGGCGATCCTCCTGCCTCAGCCTTCCAAGTAGCTAGGACTGTAGGCATGTGCCACCATGCCTGGCTAATTTTTTCTATTTTTAGTTGTTTGGCTAATTTCTTTCTATTTATAGTAGAGATGGGGTCTCGCTCTTGCTCAGGCTGGTCTCGAACTCCTGAGTTCAAACGATCCTCCCGCTTCGGCCTCCCAGAGTGCTAGGATTACAGGCGTGAGCCACCGCGCCCAGCCTCTTTGCAGTTTTAACATGTAATATCCTGATTACTAATAAATTTGATATCTTTTTGGCGAAAAGCTTTTTCAAGTCTTTTTTTTAGTTTAAAAAATATTTATTCACTTACTTATTTACTTGTTAACTTTTAGAGATGAGGTCTGGCTATGTTGCCCAGGCTGAAGTGCAGTAGCTATTCACAGGTATGATCAAAGTACAGTACAGCCTCAAACTCCTGGGCTCAAGTGATTCTCTTGCATCAGCCTCCCAAGAAAGTGGGACTACAGGCTCATGCCACTGGGCTCAGCATTTTCTTTCTTTTGTTATTTTTTAAAATTAAAGACAAGATCTCACTATGCTGCCCAGGCAGGTCTTGAACTCCTGGCCTCAGGGATCCTTTTGCCTCAGTTTCCTGAGTCCCTGGGATTACAGGCGTGAGCCTCCATGCCTGGATTTTCATTCTTTAATCTGTTAATTTTGCAAATGATATTAACTGGTTTTTCAAATATCTAACCATCTATCCCTAGAATAAGCCAATTTTGTCATAACAAATTACCTTTTTAATATATTACTGTATTCAATTTGCTAATATTTTGCGTCAGTTTTTTATAAATTGCATTTTTACTTTCATTTATGTTTTGAAATATTTGGCCTGAAATTGTTCCTAATAACTCTTAATGTCTGTAAGATGTATAAAATTCTTATTCTTAATATTGATTATTTGTGCCTTCTCTGTTTTTTTCTTTACATTATCAGTATTTAGATTTTATAAGTTTATGTAAGAACCAGCTTTTGGCTTTGTGGATCACTCCACTGCATTTTTACTTTATGTTTCATTCATTTTTGCTCTTTATCCCCTTTCTTCTTTTCCTAACTTAACAAGACATATCCTTGGCTTATTTTCAATCTTTCTTCTTTCCTAATAAATGCATTTAGTTTTATAAATTTCCTTTTAATCACTTCTTTGGCTGTTTTCCACAAGTTGTGACATGCTATATTTTCATAATCATTGTAATTTCTTCTTGACCCTTGGCTTATTTCAAACTTAATTTATTCATTCACTCATTCATTCATTCATTTACTGAGATGGAGTCTTATTCTGTTGCCCAGGCTGGAGTGCAGTGGTATCATCATAGCTCACTGCAGCCTCGAACTCCTGGACTCAAGCTTAATTCCCATCTCAGCCTCCTGAATAGACAGGAATACAACTCAATACCACTGTACCTGGCTAATTTTTCTTTTAATTTATTTTTTGTAGAGACAGGGTCTCCCTGTTTCCCAAGCTGGTCTCAAATTCTTGGGCTCAAGTGATCCTCCTGCCTCGGCCATCCAAAGCACTGGGATTACAACTTGAGGCACTGTACCTGGCCTCACAGTGTACTTATTAACTTCCATACATAAGATGATTTTCTAATTATCCTTTTGCCTTTTACTTTTAGTTACATTGCAATGTGGTCAGAGAATATACTCTACAATTTCAGTCCTTTGAAATTATATTGAAGCTTGTTCTATGGGCAGCATATGATCGAATTTTATGACTGTCCATGGATGCTTTTAAAAATATATATTCTACATTTGTTGGGACCAATCCTGTATGTTTGTCTATTAGGTCAAATTTGTGAACTGTATTTTTCAAATCTTCTGCACATTTTCTGATATTCTGTCTGCTTGTTATATTGGTTACCGTGAGAAGTGTGTTAAAAATATCCCACAAAGATTGTTGATTTGTTGATTTCCTTTTGTAGAATTGTTAAATGTTAAGTTGTATTTTGAGGCTTTGTTATTAGGTGCATACAAACATATAATTGTTACATCTTCCTGGGTAATTACTCACCAGTATTAAACGAGCCTTTTATCTTTGGTGTTTTTTCCCCTTAAATGGTATACAAGTTGAATATCACTAATCCAAAGATCCAAAATCTGAAATGCTCCAAAATTCAAAACTTTCTGAGCACCAACATGATGCTCAAAGCAAATGCTCAGTGGAGCATTTTGGATTTCAGATTTTCAGATTAGGGATGCTCAATTCATAAATATAATGCAAATACTGTTGATCCTTGAGCAACACAGGTTTGAACTACACAGGTCCACTTATGTACAGATTTTCTTTTGCCTATGCCACTCGTGAAACAGCAAAACCAACGCTTCTTTTTCCTCCTCCTCCTCAGCTTCCTCAGCATGAAGATGATGAGAATAAAGACGTTTTTGATTACCCATTTCCACTAAATGAATAGCAAATATATTTTCTCCTCCTTATTATTTTCTTAACAACATTTTCTTTTCTCTAGCTTACTTTGTTGTAAGAATACAGTATATAATACACAAAACATACAAAGTTTGTGTTAATCAACTGTTTGTGTTATTGGTAAGGCTTCCTGTCAACAGTAGGCTATTAGCAGTTAAGTTTGGGGGGAGCAAAAACTTATACACGGATTTTCAGCTGCGCAGTGGTTTGGTGCCCCTAACCCCTGCATTGTTCAATGGCCAACTGTATTCCAAAATCTGAAGAAAAAAAAATTCAAAATCTGAAACACTACTGGTCCCAAGCATTTCCGATAAGGGATACACGACTTGTACCAGCTTTCTATTGGCTGATGTTTACAAAGTGTGTCTTTTCCAAATTTTTGCTTTCAACATTTTTGTATATTTCTTAAATGTGTTCTTCTTGCTAGCATATAGTTTTTGAAAAAATCCAGACTGATAATCATCTTTTACCTGGAATAGTTAACCCACTAATCTTTAATATAATTACTTGTGTGTTTGTATTTAAATGTTTATCTTGTAACATGCTTTCTACTCCTGCCTTGTTTTCTTTAGGATTGATTTTTTTTTCCCTGTTAGTTTGGAAGTTATACATTTTTTAAAATATTTGATTAGTGGTTACTCTAGGAATTAGGACATTCATCTCTGACCTTTTTTCTGTCTAAAGATACCATTTAGTATGTCCTTCAATGCAGATCTACTCATGGTTAATTCTCTCAGTTGTTTGATATTAGCAATTAGTTTCTTTAAGTACAGGTAGGAAAGATATCAATCCACTATCTTCTTGTTTCCATTTTCGCTGTTGAAAAGTTAGCATTTAGTCCTATGTTTGCTCCTTGGAAGGCAATCTAATTTTTTTCTCTGCTTTTTTTAAAGATTTTCTCTTTGATTTTCTATAGGTTCACTATGATGTATCTTGGGTGTATGACTTTAAAATGTATCCTACTTGGGTTTTGTTGAACTTGAATCTATGGATCAATATCTTTCATAAATTTTAGAAAATTCTCCCCTACTTCAGAGATTGGTTCTGCCCCATTCTCTCTTTTCTTTCTGAAACTCTAACTAAAACTATGTTCAACTTTCTCTCTGTATCCTGTCTCTTACTCTCCGTGCTGGATATCTCTAGTTTCCCTCTTTGGCAATCCTCTATTCTGTGTCCCAAGAGGCAGATGTTTATGGACCAAATTAAGTGGTTTCCATACTCTCACCTCAGGCTCCCAGCCGGGTTTGGCCAATGGGAGCACTGGTAGGAAATTAAAGTGTGGGAGAAGATGGAGTTTTGCGTATTTATTTTAACACCTATCCCCCCGCCCCCCATGGTGTCCTTGCTGTGAAATTACCATGGCCGAATCCCTCTGTTGGAGCCACAGCCTTTCATGCAGCCCTCTCCATGCAGCTACTTTTTCTGTGCTCTAGAAATCATTCCTTGTTTGCCTGTTTAGGCTTAGAGGTAGTAACAGCTTCTACTGATTTTAATCCAAATGTACTATCTTTTGTGACTTCACTAAATCCTGCCCACATCTTTGTAAATAACCCCATTATTAAACTTTTCTGAAATTATTCAATTTGAGTTTGCAATCTCTTTCCTGCCAAGACCCTGACTAATATCCTTTCTTCTATACTTTCCATCTTTCTGCCTTTCCATGGTTCATTCCTAATAGTTTCTTCTTACCTATCCTCCATCTCATTAATTTTCTCCTCAGCTCTGTCTAACCTCCTGAAAAACCCATTCACTAATTTCTTAGTTTTCTTTGTATCATTGTTTTAGTTCCAGAATTTCTACTTCTTTCTTTCTCAAATCTGCAATGGCACTTTAAAGTTTAAAGTTCTTTAGTTTTTTCTTTTTTCCCCTCCAGTTTTAGTTACTTGCTTGTTCATAATCTGTGCCTTGTAATTCTATTATTCAGAGAACCAAAGGCCTGTTTCTGTCGTTGTTGTTTGTGCTGGTTTCCATTCATGGAATCTTGCCTTCCCGTAAGCTTGATTGAATGCTAGACCCCCTAATTTAAAAAATATATGTAGAAACAATTGGTGGACACAGGTACTATGTTTCGTATCTCCTTCAGGGGTGATTTACATTTGCTTCTGCCAGAGTAGCAGTGGCACTAACATTATATGTATTGAGACTTCACTTCATGTCATTAGCATGACATCAAGCATGGCTGGAGTCCATGGAAGGGTTTCCTTACTTTAAGTTCATTTTTGCTTCTAGAAAGCAGTCTTTTAGTGTCCCAAAGCTAAGCATGGGATGGCTGATTAGGTCCTCCTCCTTTGGCAGACCCTAGACTTCAACTTTTGTACTTTTTGTCCCTCTAATCACTTGAAAGTGGTGCTCAATATCTCAGTGGCCTTTCAGCACTCGCAAATACCTCCTCTTACTCCAGATGGTGGGCTCATCTCTCTAAATTTCAATCTTGTCTCAAATTTTGGCCTAGGAATTTGTCACTATCTTATTAGTTCTTTATTGGTTTTGATGTTTTAAAAAGATTTTAAAAAATAATTTGTCAAGCATTTTTGTTATCTTCGGAGGGATATCTGTCTGCTTTACCTCCTCTGTCATTACCAGAAGCTATGCACTTTTCATTAGGAGAAGGTCACAATAATGCAACTGTTGCCAACAAAAAATAGCTGGATCAAGTAAAGATGTTTCAAGATAAGAAATGTTAAAAAGCCTATTTGAAGGTAGGGGTAAGGAACAATGATGTTGGACAGGAAGATGGTAAGCAGTGTAAGTTCTTCCCCCCAAAATGGAGTGAACAGTATAAACTGGGGCTTAGCATTAGAAGAAATGAAGAAAATCTCTTTGGGGATGCAAATAAACTTTGATGGAAAACAAGAGGTTATAATTTAAGAATACAACAGGTGTGGAATCATTCTGGATCTTTCACAAACTTTCAATATATTCTTAGACCAGTTATTGACTTCTTTTTTTTTTAATTGATAGGGTCTTGCTCTGTTGCCCAGTTTGGAATGCAGTGGCACAATCATAGCTCACTGCAGTACCGAACTCCTGAGCTCAAGGCTCAAGTGATCCTGCCACCTTGGCCTCCTAAGTAGCTGGGACTACAGGTGCACTCCATCATGCCGGCTACTTTTTTTTTTGGAGACAGAATCTTACTCTGTTGCCCCAGCTAGAGTGCATAGCTCACCACAACCTCAAACTCCTGGGCTTAAGCGATCCTCCTGCCTCAGCGTCATAATAAAAAGTTTAAACAGTATACAGTGAACAATTTTATATCCTTCACCTGGATTTTCTAATTAATATTTTGCCACATTTGTTTCCCCAATTATTAATATTTTGCATATTTACTTTAGTCATTTATAATATATTGCACATTGGCTTTCTCTTTCTCTTAAACATTTACATGTAAATTGCAGAAAAATGGTATCACATCTCTAAGAACCTCAGCATACGTCTCCTAAAAACTGAGACATTCTGCACAACCGTATCACACTCCAGGTATTTGTACACATTGGTACAGTCACACAATCTAATATAAATCAAATTTCTCAATTGTTCCCAATTGTTCTTTTAGGAGCTTTTTTGTTCCTTTTTCTCCCCCCTTCTTTTTTTTTTTTTTTTTTTTTTTTTTTTTGCCAACCTAAGCAAGAAGAGGTCTAACTTTTTTGTTCTTGGATCCAGGATCCAAACAACAGTCACAGACACAATTTAGCTGTCATGTCTCTTTAGTCATCTTTATCCCAGAACAGCTCTATTACTTTTATTTTCATAATATTGCTCTTTTCAAGAGTCCAGAACAATTACTTTGTCCTACAGTTGGAGTTGCCTGATAGTTTTCTCATGATCAGATTCACGTTAAACATTCCTGGCATTTTGCAAGTGCTGCTGTGTCCTTGTCAAGTGCACCACATCAGAAAGCACAGATTACCATTTTAAGATAACTCCATTATTCGATTTGTGTTTGTTTTAAAGAAGGCACCCAAATATAAATTCATTCCCACTAACTATGCGGTTAGCTTTCAGTTAGTATAATTTTTTTTTTTTTTTTTTTTTTTTTTTT
>RJWJ010020954.1:0-28529 GCA_004363605.1 Indri indri | reverse complement strand
TTTAATATATCTCTTGAGAGATATAGAAACTACTTTCAGATTATAGAGAAAAACACTTCTAGTAATTAAAAATTATTTTCTCTTGAAGACTCACACTTATGTCTCAACATGTCAGCTTGATCTGACAGCAACAATGCAGATTTTTAAATTAGACTGACCTGGACTTAATACTCTGATAAACATCTGTCTGCAACTAAGCAACTTGAAATTTTAACCTCTGTGAGCATGAATCTAGGAAGAAATCAATTAAGCAAATATTTATTGAACATATTTGTTTTAATGGCCTTCTGCTCATTTATAGGATTTACTGGTGAGAAAGCATATAAGACCCTGCTTTGATCAAGTTTATTGTCTATTAAATAATAAATGTAATAAATATAATTAGATTCCCATATTTAACAATTGTGGAACAACACTAAAACTTATTCCCCCATTATAAATAGCTAGGAAATGCTGAAAAACAATAATTTCAAATATTAAACAAAAGAAGTACAGAACAGCACTAATAGAAGACAAACCAATGATGTGAGTCCTAGATCACCCCACATATATATTTTACTTGAGGCAATTTCCGGACTGCCCATGGAGTAACGGAAAAAAATCAGAGCTCACCAGATCTTATAACTTGAGGTATCAGGGTTAGTAGTTTCAAGATTCTCAGACAACTGGAAGTTGTAGACCAGACTTCTAGAATGGAAAAAAAAAAAAAAAAAATGCACAGAGAAGGACCTCTACATATTAACATGAAATGCCCTTTATTTTGTGAGTTCTAGACCCTTCTGTGTGCAGCAAAATTCCAAAAGATAATCAAAATAATAACACGATTTTGGTGATCACCTGAGAAATGCATTGGACAATCCAGAGGAGACATGTGCAAGAGTAAGGCCCTTGAATTGAACACTATTTCAGACCTTACTTAACAAAACTAAAATCTAAGTCTCAAATTGATTCAAACGTTCTTTAAAAAACTCCAATGCCTGATTTTAAAAAAGTCCAGTGGACAGCAATAACAATAACAACAAGAAAAAAAACAAAAACAAAACAACAAACACCACAAATCTGTATTACACTTATGTGACATTCATTAACATAGCTCACAATATATAACATCAGATCAAAAATTACAAGACATGCCAAGAGGAAAAGGTGTGACCAAAACCAGGATAATAATGACTCAATCGAGAAAGAAAAATAAATTACAAAGATGATGGAACCAGCAGTAAAGGATATTTTAAGAGTCTATACATATTTTTTTCTACTTTTTTTTATTTCAAAATTTTGTGGGGTGCAAATGTTTTCTGTTACATGGATTGCTTTTGTAATACTTGAGTCAGGGCTTATAACTGTGTCCATCACCCAGATAGTGTTTGGTGTGCCTGTTAGGTAGATTTTTGGCATTCCCTCCTCCTGCTTCCCCTCACTTGATTTCTCCTGAGTTTTACATCCTTCACTGCACATGGGTTCATCAGTTAGTTTCAGTTTAATAGTGAGTACATATGGTGTTTGCTTTTCCATTCAATATCTACTTCACTTAGGATAATGGTCTCCAGTCCCATCCAAATTTTTCCAAATGGCATAAATTCATCCTTTTTTGTGGCAATATTCCATAGTATGCATATACCATATTTTCTTAATATACTCATGAATTGATGGGCACTTAGGTTGAACCCACATCTTTGCAATTGTGAATTGTGCTGCAATAAACATTGAGTGCAGATATCTTTCTGATAAAATGACTTCCTTTGCTTAAATACCCAGTAGTGGTATTGCTGGATTCAATTGTAGGTCTATTTTCAGTTCTTTGAGGAATCTCCATACTACTTTCCCTAGAGGTCGTACTAATTTGCAGTCCCACCAACAGTGTATAAATGTTCCTTTCTCTCTGCATCCATGCCAGCATCTATCGTTTTGGGACTTTTTAATAAAAGCCGTTCCCACTGGGGTACAGTGATATCTCATTGTGGTTTTATTTTGCATTTCCCTGATGATTAATGATGTTGAGCATTTGTTCATATGTTTATTGGTCATTTGTCTACTTTCTTTGGAAAAGCTTCTGTTCATGTCTTTTGCCCACTTTTCATGCAGTCCTTTGTTTTTACTTTCTGATTTGCTTTAGCTATCTTTGTCTTTGCTGTTGCTGCCATTTCTTCAGATATATTGAATTCCACCCTGTTCTGCCTTTATCTGCCACAACTGCCATTTTAGATATTAGCACTGACTCTGCTACTTGGAATGATGAAGACCAACATTGCTTCTGTCTACCTTTATTCACAAATTTCCACAACTCTAGATCCCTGGCATCCATAAATTTTACTTAAAGATTTAAAATAGCTGACTTTATTTCAAATTATGTAATTCTCAGGTTATTCATTAAATGATACATGTCTATAATTGGTAAATGAATGTAGCATGAATCAAAAGATCTGCTGCTTCTTTAAAACGTAATAGTAAATAAGAATATATGCTCTGAGTCAAATAAATTAGTATCTTGATTCCTGTTCCACCACTTATTCGCAGTGAGACAATTGGCAAGATATTTAACTTCTTTAGCCTTTTTCTACATTTGTAAGTTGCTTATTAAAATAGTTTTATGAGGTTGTAAGGCAGTTTAAAGTATTTAGCAGAATTCCTGGAAAATTGTTAGCTCTTAATAAATATTAGCTAAAAATATCATTATCTTCAATTTCTTTTTCTCTTTCACCCCTAAAATATAATTACCAATATCTCTATTTTGGAACAAAACACTTTGTCTATTGCTATTTCGTATGCCATTTCCTTAATCTATGTCATCATCATCTCTTTCTTAGGTTACTGAAACAACCTCTAAGCTTGCCCTTTGATAAATTATTCATAACGCTGCAACTGTTGAGGTAAATGTTTGAGGTTTGTTGTCACTTCAGATGGACATATCATAGCTTTGTTTTTCTCTATTTCTCTCTGATGAACCAGCTGGCTGATCGTTTAGGTTTTATGTCTCACGATGCTACTAGTATTTACTAATTCACCTGCTACCAAAACCTCCATTGTATTTGACATCACCCTTCAATGTGAGCTTCCCAAGACTTTGTTTCAAATAAAGTCATTTCCCTTTGGGGAGAGCTTTGGAGCCGTTTGTATGGTGCCTTGCCTTTCCCCCTGAGCAAATTCTTGGGGCTACAGCTCCATAGATAGTGGTGGAAACAATAGCACACTGCTCTCCAAACGATATCCTTTGGGAGCAGAGTGGTAAGTGAAACTTTTTCTTACATTCACTCCAGCACAAAACTTTTGTCCTACAAAAATATTGTGGCAAACATTATTATGCACAATATTCTTACCATACTGCACCTGAGGTAGAGCTCTGCCCTTTGAGGTGGGTTGGGAAGAGGAAGAAAGCCCCTGTTCTTTTGGTTATTCTCATTCTCTGGAGAATAAAAAACACTGCTCCGGTGGTCTTCCCCTGCTGAGAAAATATCATATCCCTAGAACTGGGTCTTGAAGGAGCATGTTCTTTCTTCTTGACTGCCCATGCCTGGCATAGAATTTTGCTGAAGTGTGAGTGGAGGGAAAGGTAGCTGCTCACATTTTTAATTCTGTAGATTTTCTCTGTTCTTACCAAATTTTAGTAGATTTTCTTGAGTATTTCTTCATTTGTTTTACCTGCTTAGAACGATTTCAAAAAAATTTAATTTTTTCAATAATTTTTTACCAGATTGCTTGTTTCTCTGGGGATCTGGTCCATAGAACTTCTCATGGTGCCATTATAGAAGTCAATTTCTATATTCATATTATACTTTGAACTCATTTATTCTGTTTGTCACTACTCTCATCTAAGTCACCATAATACACAAAATATTTATTTTTTTAAAGCCTCGATCTTATCCACAAGATATTTTAAAATATTTTAACTCATTTTCATGCATCATATTGTCTCCTTCAAACTAATCTACAGATAGGATTAAAATGTATTAATGAGGAATTCTAATTAACTAATCATGGGAATGCAAAATGGTACAACCACTTTGTAAGTCAAATTTATGGTTTCTTATAAAACTGAGCATATTCTTACCACATGACCTGTATTCACACACATTGGTATTTACTCAAAGGAGTTGAAAACTTATGTTCAAGTGAAAATATTCACATGGACATATAGCAGCTTTTCCATGCCTGCTGCAATGTGGAATCAAGATGTCCTTCAGTAGGTGAACGGATAAAGAAAACATGGAACTATCATAAAATGGAATATTTTTTCAGCATTAAAAAGAAATGAGCTATCAAGTCATTAAGAGAGATGGAGCATTCTGGTGCAGATGTCTTTTTTATAGAATGTCTTTTGTTCTTTTGGGTAGATGCCCAGTAATGGGATTGCTGGATCAAATGGTAGCAGCACAATTCACAATTGCAAAGATGTGAAAACAACCCAAGTGCCCATCAATACATGAGTGGATTGATAAAATGTGTATACCATGGAGTTCTACTCAGCCACAAAAAACCATGATGATATAGCACCTCTTGTATTATGCCGGATAGAGCCAGAACCCATTCTACTCAGTGAAGTATCACAAGAATGGAAAAACAAGCACTACATGTACTCATCATCAAATTGATATTAACTGATCAACACTTAAGTGTCCATATAGTAATAACATTCATCAGATGTTGGGCAGGTGGGAGGGAGGAGGAAGGGATGAGTACATACATACCTAATGGATGCAGTATGCACCGTCTGGAGGATGGACATGCTTGTTGCTCTGACTCAGGTGGGGCAAAGGCAATATACGTAACCTAAACATTTGTACCCCTGTAATTTGCTGAAATAAAAAAAAAAATAAAAAAATAAAATTTGAAAAATTAAAAAACAAGAGAGATGGAGCAATCTTAAGTGCATATCTTGGAATGAAAGAAGGCAATCTGAAAAGGCTACATAGCATATAATTCCAAGTATATGACATTCTAAGAAAGGCAAAACTATGAAGATATTAAAAAGACTATTGGCTGCCATGGGTTAGGGTAGGGAGAGATGAATAGAGCAAGCAGTTTTTTACTCTATATGATACTATAATGGTGTATACATGTCATCATACATTTGCCCAAATTTATGGAATATACAACCCCAAGAGTGAACGTTAATGCAAACTGTGGACTTTGGTTGAATTTGATAGGTCAATAGAGGTACATCAATGGTAACAAATGCACCACTCTGGTAGAGGTTGTTGATAATTGGAGAGGTTATACACATATGGAAGTAGGGAGTATATGGGAAATCTCTGTACTTTCTGCTTTACTTTTCTGTGAACCTAAAATTTCTCTAAAAAGTAAAGCCTATTCTAAAATCAATCTTTATCTGTTACATTGCATCAAATGTCACATCTAAATTTATCCCCAAAGACTTGATATATTAGAATAAACCCTATGCTATAACTATAAAAACTATACAGTATTTATTTTCAAATCACCTTACTCACCTGCTTAAATATAAGCTGTTTAATGGTATCCTGATTTGTTCTTTAGATCAAACAAAATCTCCTTAACAGGGCATCTGAGACCATTAATAAGCAGAATTCTGTTTATTTGTGATAATTCATCTTTCTCTATATTAATCTCCTTTTATATGCTCTATTGCATCATGATCACATTGGCTGGGATTCTTGTTATACAACAGATTCTGTATTGAAAAACTTCTTCAGAAATATTCTTGCAAACACATTATAATAACTCCCTCATCTCACAGCTCAGAAATCTAGTGTAGGGGCCCATTGCGTGTGATCTAAGAGCATTCTACTTTGTCTTTGTTACATGGTATTATTCTAGGGATTAACTGCCTACATGATGAAAAAATGAGCTCTATGAGAGTGCAACTAAGATCTTTCTTATTATCATTGCAGGACTAACACCTGGATTAGTGCCTGGCACTCAGAAGTGTTTCAAAAGAAGAGAACATTTTTAACTATTATTTAATCTCTATAGACAGTACCTTCTTACTATGTCCCAGAAGATAAATTAAGTTAAATTCATATCTATAATTTCAATAAGTCATTTGAGCCAGTTTCAGAATGTACTAGTTCAGTGACCTGGATAATTCTTATTTTGTTTTTGTTTTAATTTTGTTTGCTTGTTTTAATTCGCTAATGAAATTCTAACAGGGGCATTATTAAAATGAAAACAAACTTTTAATAAGTACAAAATTTAGTTCTCCTTTCGGTAAGAAGTTCTGAAAGCTTCGAGAACACCCAAGATATGATTTCATTCAATATTAGCCGGATCCCCTTTTGAATTGAGTTAGAACTGAACTATGATTGGAACTGTCTTAGTTATGAACTAACTCTTGTGATACTAATACTCTTCTCTACATGATCAGTTCTGAAAATGGACAATGTGACAAGACGTTTCCTGTGATCTTCTGACCCTAAATGCAATAACATGTTTAACTTTGGAACTTTGGATGATTTATGACAAATTTCAGGTTTTAGGTACCTAAAGTGAAAATTCCCTACTTTTATAAACCCGAGGGTACTGAGCCACGGAAATCTTGATGTCTTTCCCACTAATGGACTTTGACTTTCAATAATTATTTTTCAAAAAAATATTTACTTAACCCTTTAAACATTTTATATTTGATAAACTGTATCATGAAATGAAAAATATTAATTATGTAATTGTATTACTCTCATTGATAAATGTGTGTCTTGCTTCTATCTCTGCCTATATTTTTGATTCAATTACTCTTGGTAATTTTCTGGAGAGAATTTTTAACTCTTTACACCTAATAATACTGTTCATAATGTTCTTCACATATTATTTAACAAACACATAGTGTTCCAGATACTGTTCTAGAAACTGAGAAAAAATTAGTGAACTAATCTGATGTCAGCCTTTTCCCCAGATGTATCTTACAGTCTAGAATAGAAAAAAGATATCAAAAAAGTGACTATAGTGAAATCTCAACTTACAAATAAATCACATTTTAATACTTCCAATTATAAAAGAAATGATAAAATAAGAAAAAATAAAAGAAATAAGAGATTTATGGAAACTTTAATCTTCCTTTCTAGAGTTCTAGTGATAAGTAGAAATGTAGTAAAACTGTCATAATTAGACTGAAATAATTCTATGAGGTTGGCTTCTCATTGAGATAAAATTTTAAATTTATTTTCATTATTTAAATAAATTCAGCATCTGCCAGAACAATATTACATTTCTTTACATTTGAGATTACTCAAAATATCCTGTTGAGATAGCTCTATTTTTGGTCGCTACGAAACAATAATAGGTTACAGAATAACAGCTTTTCATCATGTAGCTAGAACGTTTACACCAAGCCCCATTGATCAACTAGGACATCAATAGAAGAAAATTAGTTTAGATCTATATTCATAACTTTAAGAACTAATATATAACTTTATTACTGCAATTCTCTGCTGAATATCCTTTACATTTGTGTAATCCATTTGATTTAAACTCCAGTTACCAAGCGCTTCATCCCAAACTATATAACTCTAAATCCTTTACTCCCATTGAACATGATTTTAAATTCATTTACTTGTTTCTGCTATGCTCTTAAAATGGTTCTAAGAATGATTATATGTTATTATATTAATGTTATTCCTTAATACTGCTGTTAACATTAAGTACTTTGTAAAATATATGATTATCTTTAATTAAGAAATAAAAACTTATCTGTCCTTTGTCGTTAAGGATGGTAAAAATTATAGCCAGGCAGCGGGAAGAAAAATATTGATAATTTTTGCCATTTTTTTTGCTAGGTTTTTAAATAATATGAGACTCCCTGAAAGTCCTTTATCTTGCTCTGTATGGAATTAACTTCTTACTAAAATAGTTTGTGGGACTATTTCTCATATTTTGGTAGTAATAGCTAAATAAACAGTGAGGCAAGAGCAAAGAAATAATTCCTTGAACAAAATTCATACTTCAAAATCAGCTGGGATTGCTTCAGTTCTGGAGAACTTCCTGAACTTGGATACTATTTCTTAACACCTCAAAATGAGATGTGCCAAATCCCTGAAAGAGTCTGGAGAGTGGACACCACTCTAAAGCCTACTAATACTAATTAATGTATAATTAAGTTTTGCCATTTGACCTGATGCTTCTATAAGCCAGAAAATTAACACCGCAGACTAATATTTTAAATATTTTGTTTGTAAAATTTGCCAATAATCCTATTACTTTCAACATTTTATTAGTGCCTTTATTTTAAAAAGTCACTTTAGCTATTTATGGTTGAAAATTAGTAATAATTATTTTTCACCGAGTACAGTTTTGAGGACAAAACACATTTTGTCATTTGAGACATTTTCACGGAGTAACTGGCTGACAAGCAACTATTTATTTCTTATAAAAATTGTTAGAAGAAATCTGTGGGATAAATAAATTTACTGAAGATGTATAATAGTTTACTGTGGGTGTTTGAAAATCCATCTTCCCTATATAAAAGTAGGAATTAAAAATAGATATTTGCTCTGTCATATTTCTTTATGGATAAAATATCCTACTATCCATATTTTAAAAACAAATAACAACAATGAAAAACTCTTCTATGCTTCCCAACTATCATTTTATAATTGTGTTTTCTGCTCTGCCTAGTTCTTCTCAATATGCCTAGAATTATTTCAAATGTTGCAAAACTTTTTTCTTGTCTCTCCTAAGTTTCCCCATAATCTTATGGTCAAACTATTAAAATTAGCTGACTATCGAAAATTAGTAATGAGCTTTAACAAGCAACTTTAAATTTACTGTTGGTATATTGCTCTCCGTTCAGCGATGGTTTGCCATAGTGGTGAAGAACACAGCTTTTGGGTCAAATTGCTTTTGTTTGAATTCTGCGACTCAATCCGTTAATAGTTGTGATATCTAGGGCAAATCACCTCTACTTGTTAAGCTTCAATTCTCTCATCTTTGAAATGAGGATAATAATACTTAATTCAAAGGATTTTTGAAGATTACGTGCAATAATGCATGAAAAATATTCTGTACAGAATGAGACTAATATGTAAGTATTTAACAATTGTGAGCAACTATTGTCATTAATTATTATTCAATACACAGTTTGACAATGACTGAAGCACTAAGAGAATTTTTCTCCACACTAATAGTGGCTAAGATTATAGGTAAATTTATATCCCTCATATATATGAATTTATTGACCAGAATAATTTCAAAATGCTCCAATTTACCCATATGAATTAAATGCTGTACATCAGTCATATAATCAACTTTTCAATTTTAATATAATAAATACAATTGCATTTTGTCATCAACACTAATTTTTTTTTATTTCTTGCAATGTACAAAGGATGCTACTTTGGTTCACTCCTGTTTTGAGCTGTACTTTTTATAGTTTTTTTGTAATATCTAATTTAAATGAATACATAAATTTCATCAGTGGAAAATGAAGGAAGCAAAACCGGCATTAATGGGATACTCCCTGTGTTTGAGTCACTATATCAACTCATTTTCCTATATTATTTCAATAAACTTCAAAACACCAACTAGGGGTTATTGGTATCATCCCCACACTGCAGATGAGGAAAATGAAGCTTAGGCTAGAGTAGTTCACTCAGTTACAAACTGGCACCATACTGCGTCGTATGACAAGTATTGCTATTTGAATGTCGCAACGTAATTGAAACTCACAAAAGAACCTGAAGATTTTTTATAATCTTTATATTAATTGTGTGAAAATGATATCAAAATATAAATAAAATGTAATTTTTATAAACTTTTGAAAATAACTGAGCTTCATTGTGGTGAGTAATAAAGTAATTACTTAATTTGGAAAGAAGTTGGTAATTTTTTTTTTTCTGTAAAGAGTCAGGTAGTAAATATTTTAGGCTTTTTAGTCCATATACTTCTGTTGTATATTCTTCTTCAATTTTGCATTTTTTTGTTTTTGTTTTTACAGTGCTTTAAATATTAAAAACTACTCTTAGCTCTTAGGCTGGACTAAAGCAAACTGTTGGCTGGATTTACCCTATGAAGTCACTGTTTGCTTATACCTGGTCCAGAACTAAAATAAAATATGCAGTGTTCAGCATCACGGGTCATCAGGGAAATGCAAATTAAAACCACAATGAGATATCACCTTAGCGCGGTTAGAATGGCTTTTATTAAAAAGTCCCAAAACAATAGATGCTGGTGTGGATGCAGAGAGAAAGAAATGCTTATACACTGTCCATGGGACTGCAAATTAGCACAACCTTTATGGAAAACAGTATGGAGATTCCTCAAAGAACTAAAAGTAGACCTACCATTGAATCCAGGAATCCCACTACTGGCTACCTACCCAGAAGAAAAGAGGTCATTTTATCAAAAGGATACCTGCACTCAAAAGTTTATTGCAGCACAATTCACAATTGCAAAGATGTGGAATCAACCCAAGTGTCCATCAATTCAAGAATGGATTAACAAAATGTGGCCCATAGTTTGTTTCTATTTGTTGTGTCTGTGTCTGGATTTGGTATCATGAGATATCTAAGAGCCCTTTGAATGAGTTTGAATGTAGTTCCTTCTCTTTAATTTTTGGAATCTTTTGAGTAGAATTTGTACTAGTTCTTCTTTAAATTTTTGGTACAATTTAACCAAATAAGTAAAAGATTTTTAAAATGAAAACTACAAAACACTGATGAAAAAAATGGAAGAAGACATCAAAAAATGCAAAGATATCCCATGTTCATTGATCAGAAGAATTAATATTGTTCAAATGTCCCTACAATTGGAAGTGATCTACAAATTCAATGTAACTCCTATCAAAATACCAATTACATTCTTCACAGGAATAGATAAAACAATCCAAAAATTTGTAGGGAGTCATAATAGACCCAGAACAGCTAAAGCAACCAGGAACAAAAGGAGCAACACTAGAGCCATCATGCTCACTAGGTTCAAAATGTACTACAAAGCTAAGGTAACCAGAAAAGCATGGTACTGACCTAAAAACAAACACAAAGATTAATGGAATAGAAAAGCATATCCAAAAATAAATCCACACATTTATAGTCAATTCATTTTCAAGAAAGATGCCAAGAACACATTGTGGAAGGGACACTGTCTTTGATAAATGCTTCTGGGAAAACTGGATATCTATATGCAGAAGAATGAAACTAGAACCCTGTCTGACATCATATACAAAAATCAACTAAAATGAATTAAAGACTTAAATGTAGGACCTGAAACTATAAAATTATGAAAAGAAAACTTTGGGACGGATATATGCATACACAAAGGGTGCAACGCGCACCCTCCGAGAGATGGACATGCTTGGGACTGGGACTTGGGGGGAAGGGGGGGCAAGGGCATCATACGTAACCTAAACACCTGTACCCCTATAAACAACAAACAATAAAAAAAAAATAAAAAAAATAAAAAAAAAAGAAAACTTTGGAGAAACACTTCAGGACATTGGTCTCGGCAAAGACTTTTTAGTGAGACCTCAAAAGCAGACGTAACCAAACCAAAAATAGACAAAGGAGATTATTTCAAGCTAAAAATCTTATGCACAGCAAATACAACAATAAACAAAGTGGAAAAAACAACTTACACAACGGAAGAAAATTTTTATAAATTATCCATTTGACACAGTATTAATACCCAGAATATGTAAGAAGCTCAAAAGATGCAATAGAAAAAATAAATCAGATTAGAAAATGGGCAAAAGGTCTAAATAGACATTTCTTAATAGAAGACATACAAATGGCCAAAAGGTATATGAAAAAAAAAAAACACTCAACATCATTAATCATCAGGGGAGTTCTAATCAAAACCACAATTAGATATCATCTCACTTCATTTAAAATGGCCATTATCAAAAAGACAGAAAATAACAATGCTCATGAAAATGTGGAGAATGGGGAATGCCCATACACTGTTAGTGGGAATGTAAATTAGTATGGAACCTATGGATAACAGTAAGGGGGTTTTTCAAAAAATTAAAAATAGAGCTACCATATGATCCATAAATTCCACTGTTGAGTATATATCCAAAAGAAAGGAAATCAGTATATCAAAGAGATATCTGCACTCCCATGTTATTGCAGCACTATTCGCAATAGACAACATATAGAATCAACCTAAGTGTCCATCAACAGATGAATACATAAAGAAAATGTGGTGTATATACACAATGGAATATTACTCAGCCACAAGAAAAATGAAATCCTATCTTCTGCAGCAAGATGAACTGGAGAGCACTATGTTAAGTGTAATAAGCTGGGCACAGTAAGACAAATATCACACGATCTCACTCATCTGTGAACATTAAAAAAAATAGCTCACAAATGTAATGAGTCGAAAGGTGGCCATCGCAAGCTGGGAATTAGAGAGCAGAGAAGGGTATGAAGAGAAGTTGGTTAACATTTACAAAAATTCAGTTAGATAGAAGGAATAAGATCTAGTGTATGGTAGTATAATAGGGTGGCTATAGTTGCCAAGAATTTATGGTATATTTCAAAATAGCTAGAAAGGTAAATTCGAAATATCCTCAACACAAAGAAAAGGATACATTTTTGAGGTAATGTGTATCCCAATTACCCTGATTTGATCATTACACATTGTTTACATGTACCCAAATATCACATGTACCCCATAAATATGTACAACTCTTAAGTATCGATAAAGAAGATATTTGAATGTTCTACTAATGAAAATTATGTCATGTGAAAATAGAAAAAACACGCCCAAATACATTGATTTACCCTTGGCTGAAGATATAATTGAAAATATACAAGTTGCAATTATGCTCACTAAGATATTCTTACTGTAAAGATTCACTCGGTTAAATGGGTAAATTTAATAAAGAGCCGCTGCATGAACAGTAAAAGCACTTGTCAATGGGCAAAAAGTGCTGTTTTAATTTTATCTATACACGTTACATATCTCACCAAAAATTGAGATTTCTGGGCCATTTTTTGGCAAAAATTTTTTGTGAACTTTAACCTCAATGAATTCATTTCAATCTACTATGCAATGCAATTTTTACTTTTGAGATTAGGATTACTACAGAAAGGTATTTAGACATTTGTGTAAAATTACATGCATTCATTGAACAATTTTAGAGAAAACTAAATTATCCACCAACTTTATTATATTGAACCCACTAACAATGATATCACTGATCTTTTCATAATTAATCAAACCAGCATACAAATTATGTTGATATTTTTAGGGTAAGGAATTATTTGTAAGCTTTGCTTTATTGTGGTTGAACTTGAATTATTAAAACACAAAGTAAAATATCATTTTAAAGTAATATATATATATAGCAATGAATAACTATTTGTTTTTTTACATATTTTTCTTTTTAATAAGAATTTCCTATTTAACATTTTGTGGATAAGTCTATTTAAGACTTTTTGTGTGATCTTTTTGTAGTGTACTTTTGGCTTCATGTTACATATAAACATTTTATTTGGACCAGGTGCGGTGGCTCACGCCTGTAATCCTAGCACTCTAGGAGGCCCAGGCGGGCGGATTGTTTGAGCTCAGGAGTTCGAAACCAGCCTGAGCAAGAGCGAGTCCCCGTCTCTACTAAAATTTAGAAAGAAATTAATCGGACAACTAAAAATATATAGAAAAAATTAGCTGGGCATGGTGGCGCATGCCTGTAGTCCCAGCTACTTGGGAGGCTGAGGCAGAAGGATTGCTTGAGCCCAGGAGTTTGAGGTTGCTGTGAGCTAGGCTGACACCACGGCACTCACTCTAGCCCGGGCAAAAGAGTGAGACTCTGTCTCAAAAAACAAAACAAAACAAAACAAAAAAAAAAAACATTTCATTTTGCTCTTTTTTCTTAAAGAAAATGTAATTAGCAATTTTTATGGTTTTTGTATTTTCTGTCTTTCTTAATCAGGCCTTCATTGAAATCAGTGGCATTCATTTTTAAAAATTTTAAAAATATTTTTTAGTTTTATTTTAATAACCATGCTCAAATAAATCAACCATTATTCTCCACTGATATTGAATCTTTTCTCCATTTTATTTGGCCTATTACTACTACAATGATAATTGATTACATTATACTAGCTTTATTTTGATTCTAAATATTTGATGTAGTTTTTTTTCAAAATTCAACTGAATTTCTCAGAAATGTATTTCTCCTTTTGAACTTATGAATCATTTTATCGATTCTAAGAAACCACTTGTGAGCTATGGTTGTAATTTCAGTAAATTTCTATAGTAATTTAAAAGGATTGGTATTTTTATATTGCCTTCAAATCCTGGAAAATTGCATGCCTGTCCATATAACTTAGAGATACTTAGTTACTTTAATAATTTTATAGTTTTATGTGTACAGGTCCTCTACATGTTTTATATAATTTTTCCTAGGCATTTTATCTTTTTGCTAGTATTGTAAATGGGATTTTAAAAAATTATAATTGTTGTTACTGGCATAAAATAGAATGCTTATAACATGTAATATATTGTTTTCTTTTTCCCAGAAGGGGCTATTAGGACACAAAACTGAGGTCAAAAGTATAGAAATTACCTTACATCTGAAGAGAGTTCATTCACATGGGAATCATTCTCTTCGGGACTTATGAAAAGTATCATAACTGGATCTGTTTTTTTAAACATCAGCATCCTTTCACACTTTAATTAAACAATGGCCAAAGTAGCAGACATCCCTCCATCTTTCCTAATTGTTATTATTACAACTTCATTATTTTCTCAGTTACTTATTGCTTTTGGCTAGGAGAATGTATTTTATCATACTTTGTTTCTTTTCATTTGCTGTTCACTTGAAATTAAATTTAGGAATGGTTACTAAATTTTCTTTCATGTGACTTATCAATATCCAGAAGTATACAGTTTTATGTATGCTCAAATTTGTTCACTTAACAATTTATGTTGATATATTTTCTGAATTGAACAAGTCTTGCTCTGCTAGAATAAATATTACTTGATCATAATTAAATTCTAAAACGTACTTTTAGATTTAAATTTTATTTAATCATGTTTTCTTGAAAATTTCAATCAATATATGTGTTTACATGTTTTATGAAACATAATAATTAGATTTTGACATATGCTAAGAAATAATATTTTCTACCTCAACAGATAAATAAAGGGTATTACTTATAGAAATAATTTTTGTGTTAGGTATAAAGAAAGATATCTTTAGGCGAAACATTATGTTAATCTATAGAAGGAAATATTTCAGGTATGTTATGGTCTGACTTGTGTCTACCTTTCAAAAATTTTTATGTGCTGAAGTATTAACCCCCGCACCTCAGAATGTGACTATATATGGAGCTAGAGTGTTTAAAGAGGCAATTAAGTTAAAATGAGGTCATTAGAGTGGGTCCTAACCCAGTATGACTGGTCTCCTTATATAAAGAAATTAGGATCCACAAAAGGAAGGCCTGTGAAAGCACAGGGAAAAGATAAAGATCTACAAGCCTAAAAGAGAGGTCTCAGAAAAAAACAACCTTATTGACACTTTGATCTCCGACTTCTTGCCTCCAGAATTATAAGAAAAAAAAGGTTTTGTTATTTAAGCCACTCAGTCTGTGGTACTTTGTTATGGAAACCCTAGGAAACTAATACAATATCATATATATTTTTAAATGAGATGTTGATAGCCATGTCTTCTAGAATTTTTTTGTTTATTTTTTTTGAAGACAATATTTTATATTAGCATAAAGACCAGAGTTATATACACATAAATACAGCATAGAAAACCCTAGCAAAGTTATAAGCAGTGTTTATTTTTGTAATAATTTGGTTATTTTGATCATTTTGTTTTGACTTCTCTTGTATTTTAGTCAAAGATACATTGAAAATCATACTCAACACATAAGCCATGATAACATCTTACCTCGACTGTGTTGAACTTCAACTTGCCAAGATTCAACAGTGGAAATAAACACACTTGCATAAATTAAAGAATTTCGATGTCCTCACCACACTTTGTTAGAACAGGAAAGCAAAGAATATTAATCTTTTGTGGAGAATTTGTGCTATTTCTCTACCACTTTTTCCATTTTCTTCATTGAAAATGGCACCTACCCACTATTCTCTCTCAAATTGGTCATACTCATTAAGCTGACCCTCTCCAATTACCCCTAAGTAACCATTCTTCTTAATATCCTCTCCATGCTGCTAAGACAAAGCCCTTTCATTTCTCAAACTAGCAATTTAGCAGAAGGGAATACGTCACATGGAGGATCTGAAAACACCAGTGAGAATCCTTGACTTCTCGAGTTGGCTTTTTTATAACAGCTCTCACAAGACTCGTTTCAAGAAAAAAAAATCAAATTAAATTTGAATCTTTTCCTATCATTTACTTTCTTTGGAACACAAAAGATAATTACAGTTTTGAAAAATATGGCTTACACTTTGAAAACTATAATAGCAATTCAAGAGAGATGTCTGTAGCTAATTCTGAAGATAACAATGACAACTTTATATTGTTGCTTATGTTTTCTTTAAGGAATGTAGGGCAAAGATCTTGTCTTTATCATCGTGTCTTCCTGAGTTTAATGCAGTGGCTTGAACATTGTAATTGTTCAATAAATACTTGCAGAACTAAATTGAAAATTTTATCACTTTAAATGGCTCTTCTTGACATATTCTGGCCAGTGGTGAATTTAATAAGCTGAACATTACCGGAAGTATAAACGTTGGACATAGTGTTTCAATCTTAAAACAAATTCAACATATCAAATATTCTTTCTAGAATTATGTTAACATTATAACCTTTTTAGAAACAATTCATCATATGACTTGTATGAAAGATCATGTTAATCGTCTACATTTAATTGGATCAGAAATACCCTGTTATGACATTGAACTGGTTCACAGAATGATCCAGCAGTTAGTTGTTACAATTTTGTCAAATCGAATAGAACACATTCTAAAAAACAACAAAAAAACCTTTAAAATGTTAATGGATATTGTGCTTTTAATTTGGAGTGTTCATAATTCACACAGGATTTTAGAAGCTATGCAAAGCATAGGTGATGACATGGTTGTTCAGACATAAGTAGAAGATATCCAATAGTAATAACTTAGCAAGGTGTGCGATTCCGTGCATTTACATTTATTTTTGATTTTTCTATGTTGAACTGACTTCTAGACTTTAATCTGGATATATAAATGAGCTCTAAAGACACATTTACCAGTATAAAATAAATAAGCAAACAAAGTGTTTGAATACGTCTATTTTGAATTTCTCTGCTATTTTTTCATTAAGGAAGGAAGCTGTCCTACCTAACTTATGTACTCTGGTGAATTAAATAATGAAGTCTAAAAATCACAGTAATTCTTACGTATTTCAGCAGTGATTCTCAAGTAGTAGGAGGGGCTTATCCTAAATCACCTTATCAAAATCCTTTAGAGGGATGTTTCCTTCAAGTTGTACAAAGACTGTCCTATCTGTTCTCTACTCCATCAGGCAAAAGATCAAACACAAGGACCTATGCAAACTGCAAAAGCCCCAGTACTTAAGACAGAGCATTTCTCTGTGGCCTCTTGCTATTTCATATCTACTTAATCTTCCTTTTTCTATTAACCAGGTCCCCCTGCATAAGTATTTAACTTTTTGCACAATATGACTGCAATCCAGTTCTTCATTATGAACCATCTCGTCATCAATAGCTCACTCCTGATGGTAAGCCTCTTTGTTTAAATTCTTAATAGATAGAAGCTAATAGGCTTTCTTCCTACATGTCACAAGTTATTGGAATATCTATGCATTATGTGCCTTCAGGCCTAGGTCTCTGTCTGGAGAGAGGTTTAAGCATTTGTGAACTGCCTTTTCCAGGGGCTTTGGGCAGGGCACATGCCACAAACTACATATGTTACAATTCCAGTATGTTTTGTTTGATTAGAAAATATTTACTGAATGCCTATTACAGATAATAAATTCTGCTGGGTAATGGATAAACTAGGCTATAATTTAAAAGGCCTCTATTGTGAGAAGAATACAGTATAATTAGGAAGACTAAATTTTTCCATAAAATCATGGATAATGACAGGAAATTGTATATGCAAATTATATACATTATATTTGTGCATATATATGTATGTATGCACACACACAAACATACATACCTACATACATATATATATATATATATATATATAATTTAATGGCTAAGTTATTTAGGGATTCAGAAGTGAAAAAGATGTGTACAATCTGTGGTCAGGGGAGACATATTTGAAGGAATATGATTTGAGCTTACACTTTTAAGCAAGAATGATTTAACTCTTGACTCAGAGTGGTTGATAGCACAAAGGCACTAATCAGTTTCTAAAATGCATCCTTTTCCTATAGGCCATCCATTTATATACCTCATATGACAAAAATTCTCATGATTGTTCTCTTAAAGTGTTAATTTAATGTTTTTTTCTCTTCTTTAAATATCATTTACTTCTTAATAAGGAATCAATACTATGTTTCTTATTAGATCTCACAGTAACTAGCAGCACAGTACTAGGAACCCCAAATGTGCATACAGTAAATATTTAAATGTTTTGTGACTTGCTCAATTTACCACATATAAGAAAATACCCTTAAAATATACAAATCCTGAACAAATTATTCCATATTTATATTTCAAACTTTATTTTCCTATGTAATTTATATAAACCACTAACATAAGAGTTTAATTACATATAATGAATCTTATATTCCACAAGGAGTAAGGCTAGTAGTTTTATCTGTCAACATGTGTGAACTAAAGTGTTCCATTTCCAGCCACCTTAGCAACATTTGTTGTATACACTTTCAACAAATTTTAAATGTAAAATATTTTTCTTAAATATGAGAGAGACTTAATTTTGTGATATTCAGTAATAAGTCACATTTAAAAGTCAAGAAGTAGCAACATGCATGTTTTCTACTTTGAGAAGCATCTTTTACATGTTACGAATTTTATAAACTAATTTTGATTAATAAAGTCATCTTTTTTATTTGTTTCTCTGTCCCACAATTCTAAAAGGAAATAAAGTATATACAGATGTTTTTGTTATTCTTTCAGTGTTGCCAATTTAATGATATCATTGTTTATTTAGCTTTGAAAATTACTTTTTCCTTAGAATAAATATTGAAATATGAAATGCTGATGTCACTATACAGCAAAAAATGAGGCACAGCAGATCTGGGAAGCAGTCCAAAATGCTTCAAAGTGACTTTTGTGCCAATCTAAGGCTTTTAACCTGAAGCCATCAGGTTCTGGGGAAGAAAAGAAAAACATATTCATCTTTAAAGATAATTCAGGTACATTATGAAATGATTAAGCTCTTATGTATACAATTGAATATGCCACTGCAATTTTATCATCACCAAAAAAAAAAGCATTCTACCACTTCCTGGATGGGCAGGGATTCAGAGCCTCCTCTGGATAATTTGCAAATTCTCAGGGAGCATGCCCCCTCTCTCCTTGTAGCAGGAAGCATACCACACAAAGGCCTGGAAAAATTGAGGCAAGTGGATTTAGAAACAGAAAGGCACTATTGTTAGTCAGTGTGGGGGAATCAATTGGCAAAATTTACAAAATGAAATCATGGGGTAGAAAATCATTCTTTAAACAAGAGCAGTACATACTAAGGTCTAAACAACAGCAATTACTAACAATACCTATTCAATTTGATTATATTTTTAAAAAATGATCCAAAAATGGCACAGATTTCAAACTGCAAGATAGAAATCATAGAACAAATAAGGTTAATTCTATCCATCTCTGAATGCGCATGCATATAAAATGTCCAATTGCATTCATAATATATTGAGTAACTTTTAGCTCTCATGTCTGTTCAATTCTTTTTTTCCCGTTTATATTTTCTATTGGTAGGGGTATTTTTCTTCATTTCAGAAATCCAACATCTTTTTTTTTTTTTATCATTTCCCTTAGCAAATTTTCTGTCTTAAGATTCTGCTGTCCTAAGGAATGCCAGAGCTGTCAATAACTATACCACGTTTGTGAATTTTCTGTGATACTATCTCAACACCTGCAAGCTCTTTTGAACCTTTTGCTTGTCTAGTGAAATTGAAATGTTCAGAGATTCTTAACTTCCAGGTATGATTAGTGCCTTTCAACACTGGCATCAAATTTTATAATTGTGCACTGGCACCTGAAAACCAATAAAAGTTGAATCATGCTTTAAGGATTTGCTAAGTGAAGTGAGTACTTATGAAAATGATGTGAAAAATATGTTTCCCAACCTTGCCACTGAAGTGATGTGCCCCTGGATAAATACTGTTTTGGCAAATATTATACCTCAGGACATTGCTGGAAATAATAATTAATGTATTTACACAGGGCAGGACTCCCTAGAGTAGTGCAATGGATACCAATGAATAGTTTTAGCTTGCAGGACAGTGATTAACTTGCACAAAGCATTAGCCATAAATGGAAGGCACCCAATTCTGTGGTCATAGGCAATCAGTAGCATTTCACACAGGGAAACTGAATAGAAATAATCTGAATCAAGATTGAGATGGCAATAAATGTAAAACTGCTACCTGGGAGGCTGTAAACAGAGGAGTAAGCAAAGTCAGGATCTAGAAAAATGATGATTACATAGTTTTATATGACAAACAGGAAAAGTGGAGCTCTTCAGACTGCAAATCATAGCATGTAAGATAAGGCAGTGTTGTCTAATGAATGTGTCTGGAGTGGTCTTGGCAGCTTAAAAATTTTTTTAAAAAAATTAATAAATCAGAAACATGTAAAGTACTCAGTCGAAGTGCTGAAAACTGGAAGGAGAGCCATGAGTAGATGATATTTTTCAAGAAATTCCAGTTTGTTCAACAGCTTGTGGATTGACGTGGATGAAAAAATGAAAGCAGAGGGAAATTCTTCAGAGATAAATAAGATTCTTCATAAGGGATTGCCAAAAGTGTACTAAATAAGGGCTCATTAACTACAAAGAAAAGTAGGGCATGAGCATTTAATAAAAATTATCAAAATAACTCACAGAAATACTGAATTTCAATTCGATGGCCATCTAAGAAAGATGAGTTTAAATAAAGGCAGGGTAAAGCAATGCAATTTTGCTTAACAGTAAATACAATAGTAGATGGATTTGATATCCATAAAGCAAGATCAGGATGCTATAAAAAGAAACAAGCAGAAACTCTTTCCATGGAAGAGAGCATGGAAATTAATGAAATTATTATTATGATAAATAATCCATGAGTGAACTAAATAATGGAATCTGATGAAGATTTTAAAAAGTCAGACCTTTAAAAAAATGATGCCTAGAAGATAACGTCCAAAAAATTTCACAGTGCATAAAGTGCTGGAGGACATACATAGGAGGTACAATATTCTAACCAAAGATTTTGACTATTTCAAGTATAGAACTAATAATCTTTCATTTTTCTCTCTGTAATTACTTGTGTGCAAATACGTGTGTGTTTGTGATAGGGATATCACATATATAGTTGATTTCAATAGTATGTATTATTTATTAGATATATCATAATGTATTTAATCTTCCCAATTTGATGAACATTCAGGTTCTTTCTAGTTTGTCTTTTCATTTACCCTTTACAAAGTTATCATGAATGTACTTGTGCAGATACTGATTGTATTGTTGTAAGCTAGATTTCCAAAAGTTTGTAGTAGGAATAAATGACACACATATTTAAAATATAATTTGAATATTACCAGAATACCCTTTAAAAGTATTTTATTTCCCAATATGTTGATAGAGCTGGATTTCATCCATATTTCTGGTTTTAATTGTTGACCATTTGAAAGGTAGAAAAAATAACTCTCGTTGTATTTCATATGCACTCAAAAACATTTGGTTTGATTTTCCTTCCTGAAATAATTAGTGTAGGAATATATATTTTCCACGTTTATTGACCATTTACATTTCCTCTTTTGCCTACCATATTCATAAACTTGGCTCATTATACTCTTATCATTCTTTATCATTTTATAATGATAACTTTTTGTAATGGTAACTTGTATCACAGAGATTTTTCAGAAGAGTGGCAAGTAGATATATCCTGTCTATCACATATCTATTTTAACATTTATGGTATATTTTTATCAATAGCGCTTTCTCTTAGAAGTAGGTCTGGAAACACATTCGTGATCAAACAAATTTTAATTTGAGCAGATTTTTCCCTGTGCTTGATGTCTAATCAATTCAGGTACTATCCTATTTGGTGATTTGGTCATATATTTCATGATAGGTCTAAAGGGAAGTATACACATTTATCGTTCATTCAACAAATTCCAAAAAAACTGAAGTGTTTATAATATTTCGAGTACTCCAAACAAAATAAATAAAATCTTTAATCCAAAATTCAAATTTCTGTATAAATAAATTCTTATAAAAAGGAAGACCATTAGGCATCAAATCGACTTTGCATTATTCTTTTTCTATTTTATATTTCTAGTAGTAAAGTTAGCAGGAGATAAAGCTCTATTAATAGTAAATCTTTTTTCATGTATAAGAGGGTTAAAATGTTAAACTGAATATTTTCAGTTTTTTGAGGAGTCTCTTTTTCTCCTGTTTGTATTTTGAAGTGACATATTTTACAAGAGAAACATTTTAAATTATTGCAGAATGTTTAAGAACAGATTCTGGCTAACTGCTTTGAATTATAAAGCTAGCCAAGGGGCAGGCGCAGTGGCCCACACCTGTAATCCTAGCACTTTGGGAGGCCAAGGCGGACGGATTGTTTCAGCTCAGGAGTTCAAGATCAGCCTGAGCAAGAGCGAGACCCTGTCTCTACTAAAAAAATAGCAAGAAATTAGCTGGACAACTGAAAAATAGAGAGAGAAAAAAAAAAAAATTAGCCGGGCATAGTGACATATGCCTGTAATCCCAGCTACTTGGGAGGCTGAGGCAGGAGGATCGCTTGAGCCCAGGAGTTTGAGGTTGCTGTGAGCTAGGCTGATGCCATGGCACTCTAGGCTGGGCAACAGAGTAAGACTGTGTCTCAAAATAAATAAATAAATAAATACAGCTAGCCAAGGCAAAAATGAATGCTTGACAGGTTTTAAAATATTTTTAAGAAATGCATTTTTATATTTATATTTTATAACATTGGTTTTCCTAGCAGAATCCATAGACCAACAGGACCAACATTGCCTAAACGTTTTGCAGAAAGGTGAATTCTTGAAAAACATACTGGGTACACTGAATCAAAAACTCACAAGGTGGGCCTGTCAATCTATATTTTATTAAATGTTCCAGGTGATTCCCCAGCAGTTTAAATTCCAAGAACCACTGCTCTATACTTTTTAAGGGTCCTCAATTGGCCTGGCACTCAGAAATTTTGTACGTGCATCTATATATAATGCGTATTTATTCTGAGTAGTGTATTAGTTGGCTCAGGCTGCTATACATTTGGTGGCATGAACAACAAAAATTTATATTTCACAATTCTGGAGGCTGAGAGTCTGAGATCAGGGTGTGAGCATGGTTGTCTTATGGAAAGGGTTCACTTCCTGGCTTACAAACTGTTGCCTTATTGCTGTATGACGCATGGCAGACAGTAAAAGCTAGCTCTCTGATCTCTTATTTATAAGAGCACTAATTCCATTATGAGGACCCTACTTTCATCTAATTATCTCCAAAAGTCTCCCCTGTAAACACCATCACATGGAGGGCTAGGGCTTCTGCGTACGAATTTTAGGGAAACACAAATCTTTAGTTCATAATAAGTACATAATTTACATGAACACATATAATTTTATTATAATATCCAGTGTAACATGAGTGATGAGTTTAAAAGAGACAATAGGAAGAAAACAGCTATTATATTAGCATGGGGGAAATTTTGGAAGTGTGAATACGAAAGAAGTAAGATATTTTGAGATATTTAAAAACTATATGCTAATTTTGGAAGTATGAATACAAAAGAAGTAAAATATTTTTGAGATATTTAAAAATTATCTATTAATCTTGAAAGTATGTACTTTTAACATTTAAGGGTATTTAATGGATACAAGGATAACAAAAGCCCCAATACGACTTTCTCTAAGTAATAGAGTAACTTTTATCAATTTCTACTGTTTATATAAATGGGAGTGAGACTCTGATTCTATTCCTTCCTATTTGTCATATCATGTCCTAGCTATCCATGTGTAGTCTTTATTTTTTTATGATATCTTTATATACCACTTATTAAATTTGTGATCATTAAGAACTTGCTTTTAGCATTTGTCTGTTTTTATTTGGCATTAGTTCTGAAAGTTTACATGTCAGAAAGTGAATCAATTAGCTTTCATACACTTTTTTATCACTCAATTATGTATATTATATTATGCTTTAGTTGGAGACTATCAGGAAGATAAAGAAAAGGAGAAAATTTCAAGCATTGAGTACCTAATCTGATTAAATGACCTATAAATATTCCAACTACTCCATAGTAAGTTATTACATTTATATTTATGTGTTTGTGAAAAATTGAAGTATGCATGTGGCTGGGATAATGAAAGCATTATCTCAGTTACTGACTGGGTTGAGAAAATCTCCCAATCTATAAACTTGCCAAAGCACAAAGTTTATATTTCCTGGGTTAAAGTAACATCATCTAGATCCTCTTCAAATTTTCATATACGTTGTCTATCTTAAGAAAAAAAAGAAAAGATAAATCTGATAACATATACATATATACACACGTACACATGTGTTCAAGACATTAAATTTATCTTACTAGGTGTTTAAAATAATTGTGAGTAATATGTCACAGAAAATAGATAAGATAGTTTATTTAGGTAGAACTAGAATCTATTAAAAATCATCTGGAATTTTGAGACAGCAAATTATCATAATTAGAATAAAGAATATGACAAATGGACTTGATAGTATATTGGAAACAGTTAAAGAGATGATTAGTGAATTGGAAAATGGGTTAGTATAAAGTTTTCATGCCAAAACACACAGAGAAAAAGAGATGGAACATATATAAAATATAACAAAGAGCATACAAGATGTATGGGGAAAGATGCAAATAAAAATGGTATATAATTGAAGTCTCAGAGAGGAGGACAAGGATAAACAGAAAAAAAGACACTTTTGAACACATAATGACCAAGAAATATTCCAAAACGATGAAAGACATCACCAACCTGCACTTTTTAAGAGAAATTCTTAGTATCAGTCGTAGGAAAAAAGGCATCTTGTCAGCAAAAATTAAGACTTAACAGCATCCTTCTCTATTGAAACAACGAAAGACAAAAGACTGTGAATAAATATCTTTACATGTGGAAAATAAAAGAGCATCAATCCATACTGGATAATGTTTTTAAAAGTAAAAGTAAATCCAGAATTCATACAAACCAAATATTAAGAGAATTCATTTCCAGCTTAGCTATGGTTGAAGAAGTAAGTTCTCCAGGTAGATAAAAAATGATCCCAGATGAAAATCAGAAATACAGAAAAAAACCGTTACCAATGAAAAAGATAAATATACAGATAAACCTAAATTCTATTAGACCAAACACATAACTGTGTCATGTACATCATTATTAGGTACCAAATAAAATGACTGACATAAATCATACAAAAGATAGAATATGGTGGATGTAGTTAAGGTGTTCTATGGTTCAGATACTATCTGAGAAAAAGTAAAACTAGTCATTCATGGTAGACTCTATTAATTCAAACAGGAATTCTACAAACTTATATAACTAAGAAGCTAACAAAGGAAAAAAATAAAATAATTTTTAAAATATTTGTATAACCCAAAATAATATAAGAAATGAGAGAAAAAGGAACATAGAAGAGGTAGGATAAATAGAAAATAAAAAATATAATGGCATGATTTACCACAAATATCTTAGTAATTATATTAAAAGCAAACTAATCCCATTGAACCCCAAGATTTGTCAAATGAGATTCAAAAGAATATCTCCATATATGATTTTGTAAGAGGTATATTTTGATATAAGAACACATACAATATGAAGGAAAAAGAATAAAGAATAAATTTCATGAGTATATAACCAAAAGAAGACTAATGCAAGGCAAGCATAATTATTTATACTAGAAATAAAGAAGGATATTTTATAATGATCAAATAGTCTATTTACAAAAAATCCAAAGTTTTATGTAACTAATAATGTAATCTAAATAATAACTAAATACTTATATAACAAACATTAAGCAATTTGACAAAACTCGAAGAAGTAGACAAACTTACAGTTATGGTGGATATTTTAGTCAAAAATTGACAACGTGGTTTTATAGTTTATTTTGTAAAATTAGATGGCCAAGAGTAGTGAACACGGCTTTAAATGCAAATAACAAACTTAGGTTTGTTACAATACCAGATATAAATATTTGTTATAGAATTGTAATAAATTCGAAATTGGTACAAGGACAGAAAATAGATCAATGACACAGAATTAAGTGCAGAAACGGAATGAAAAATGATGACTAAATTAATGACAACATTGACACAGCACGGTAGTGGGGAAAGAATTGTAATTATACTTTCAAAAAACGGATCTCAGTAAATTGTAGTTTATATATATATACACACACATGTACGTATTTCTATATATCTATATCTTATACATCAAAACGAAAATCTGTTTCAGATGTATTATTTAAATATAAACTATAAAGCAAAAATCATTTAGAAGAAAATAGAGGAGATTATCTTTATAATCGGGGATAGGCAAAGTTTTCTGGAACAATATGTAAAACTCTATAATAATAGAATAAAATATTAGTAAATTGTACTATATTAAATTTAAGCATTTGTAGTCATCAAAAGACATCATCAAAGGCTGAGAAAATAAGCAATAGATTATACAAGGACATATAGAAAGAAAAATAGGATCTAAATATAACAAATAATTTATGACTCAGATATTAAATAAATTAGAAAAAGACAAATAACTTACTTTAAAAATGTGAAAACTTTAAACAACAGAATCCTATTCAAATAGGCAAAAAGCTTGTGAAAATCTCCACGACCTCATTAATTATTAAGAAAATGTAAATTAAAACTATGGAAAGATAACACTACACCTACCAGAATTTCTAAAATTAACAACCAATACTAACAAGTGTTGACAAGGATAGGAAATAACAGTAGCCCTAATAAGTTGCTGATAAGAGTCATATAACATCATCGAAAATGGTTTGGAATTACTAAAGGTAAAAACATGCATTCTGTTACCTATAAATTTCAAATTTATGTATATGCTCCAAAGAATTGTATATTTTCTGTATTAAAAGACACACATAAGTCATATTCAAATATAAACTAACATAGCCCAAATTTTTATCAATAACGGAAAGGATACATCAATTTTATTATATTTGTACAATGGTATGGGAACAAACTACTACTAGTCATGAAAATGGATGAATTTTCTAAACATAGTACTGAGTAAAAGTAGACAAATACATATAAAAATAATGCAAATAGAACTTACATCATATATACATTTTTAAAAATGTAAAGCTAATTTATGGTGCGAGAAATCAGAATAGTGCATGTCCTAGGTGTGGAGATCCATGACAATGAGAAGGTACTGCTGCAGTACTGTCAAGTTCTATTTTTTTATTTGTTGGTTTTTATATGGAGGTGTTAGTATTTTTTAAAATCCACAAGATCTACATTTTTTTGTACACTTTGTATGCTTATTGAAGAAATCCCAAGAATTCCTATTAAGGTAAAATTTAAATACTTTAAGAGTCACTAGGACCTATGTCCCATCATCCTTGCCATCACCAGTGCCATTATCTACACGACAGCAAGATTAATAACATTAAAGATTATTCCTTCTATTACCTCAAGAATCCCCCCATCCTCTCATCAAATTATCAAATGATGTAACTCTAATTCCATAGTATATCCTGATTTGACCATTTTTACCATTTCCATTATTTCTACCATTACAACAAAGTGCTATTATTTCTCTCTTAAAGTCCAATAATAGTTCTTAATTGTCTTTGTGTTTCAGTTGTTAAGCACCTAAAATTTATTCTCCACAGAGCAGTGAAAGCGATAATTGTAAATCAGTTTATGCTGTCACTTTACTTAAAGTACTCCAGTGGCTTCAAATCTCTCTTGAAAATAAAATTTAATAATTCTGCATGGTTAGCCAACTGCCTGTCTTTCTCCTGTAATTTTCTGCCACTCTTCCTGTCACACATATCTTTCTGTTCCTCTGGCTCTTCAACTATTTGCAAATCCTCCCTGGATCAAGCTCTTGGTTCTTTCATTTTCTTCTGCCTGCAATTTGTTCCCCCCACTCCCACCCCCAGAGATCTTCACATATCCTGCTCCTTAGTTGCTTCTCAGCTCAAATTTAACCCCCTCATCAGGCCTTGACTTACTTTATTGCTAATTATTCTCTCTTCCATAAACCTATTTTATTACAGCCTTAGCGCTTAGTCCTAGCTGAAATCATCTCATGTATATATTTGTTGTTTACAGCCTGTATCAATCAGAAATCACATTTGGTTTAGGGTAACAATGGGTGAAAATAACGTGTTCTGTCGTTTTTAAACATGGTGCAGGTTCATTTTTCTCACACGTAGCAAAAAGTCCAGAGGTAAGTGATCTAAGGCCACTTTTGTAACTCTCATGAAGCCATTATGAGTAT
>RJWJ010020953.1:0-28444 GCA_004363605.1 Indri indri | reverse complement strand
ATTAGCCGGGCATGGTGGCACATGCCTGTAGTCCCAGCTACTCGAGAGGCTGAGGCAGTAGAATCGCTTGAGCCCAGGAGTTTGAGGTTGCTGTGAGCTAGGCTGACGCCACGGCACTCACTCTAGCCCGGGCAACAGAGTGAGACTTTGTCTCAAAAAAAAAAAAAAAAAAAAAAAAGATCTTTATTAGAGATAATACCCAGTAGTCGATATGACTAAAAAAAAGTGGCATTGCTATCTTCCCCTACTATAACTGAATATGAGTTAATAACAGAATTGGGGCTGCACACAAACTCAGCCATTCACACCAGTAATCCCAGCACTGTGGGAGGCTGAGGTGGATCACTTGAGCCCAGGAGTTCAAGACTAACCTGAGCAATACAGCAAGATCCAGTCTCCATAAAAAAAATTTAAAATTAGCCAGGCATTGTGGCATGTGCCTGTTGTCCCAGCTACTCAGGAGGCTTAGGCTGGTGGATCTCTTGAGCCCAGGAATTCGAGGTTACAGTGAACTATGATCACACCAATGCATTCCAGCCTGGGTGACACAGCAAGACCACTCTGTCTCTAAAACAATAATATTAATAGAATTGGAATACTCGTGACACATTAAAAGTCAGGCTACCTAGTACAGTTATTTTAACCACATTTTGATGGCCATCTTTCAAATATATGTTCATCTACATGACTCCTGCGGCACCCACCTCTGTGCTTATCCTAACCCATTCTTCAGCATCCAGCCCACAGGGGAACCCAGCTCAACCTGCAGTCTTCCTCTATGCCCTCCAACACTCATGTCCACTGTCTACAGCCCAGTTCTGCCTATAGCCATTCCCATGATGACTAATGCCTATTCCATTCACTCTTCTCTTACCATTTCTTCTTTCTAACCTCATTTGTCTTCTGTTATCCCTCGGCTTTCCCAGGGAGAAGAAAAAACAAAAAGGTTGGCTCTGCTTAGCTGGATGGGACAAACAACAGCCATGAACGCTCCATTCTCCTCTCACATATGTTACCATCACTCTCCCCTCTTGTCATTCAAGGAAAAATATAACTCAGTATCCCTAATTTTAAATAAAAATATAAATGAGTATGAATAGGTATTTGTGCACATATGTGGGCACAGCACTTTTGTTAAAAAAAGAGAGAGAGAGAACAAATGCCCATTTTTCGGTAAGTTATAAAGTGCTTTTACTGATTCCTCCCTCTGTCTACCTTTCACCTACCACTCTCCAATGTTATATGACCTCCCATCCATTGTGGTCTCTGGGTCAAATGGCTCATAACCACACACTAGCAGAGTCTCTTCTCCCTGACAAATTAATCAGTTAAGATGGAAACTTTACTTGATTGAAATAGATGTGTGTGTTAGATTACTCTAAAAAGATTTGTTTGGCTGAGCATGGTGGCTCATGCCTGCAATCCTAATGCTCTGGGAGACCGGGGCATGAGGATCGCTTGAGCTCAGGAGTTTGAGACCAGGCTGCACAAGAGCAAGACTCCATCTCTATTAAAAATAGAAAAAATTAGCTGGGCAACTAAATTCAAAGTGTAACACAGAGATAGGGGTGACGGGCAATCCTCCAAGGGATCCACAACGTTAAAACTATTTTTGGTAACACAAAGATGTTATCTGCCCTTTTCTCTTTCATTCTGAGTGTACAACAGTGATTCCAGAGGATACGTGGTATGTGATGATGACGTACCACTCGGACAGCTAATGAAAGTGCCTGTATGTTCTTCACTGCCTATCATTAAAAAAAAGCCAGTTTCACTTAACAATGTCCTTGATAAAATAATAAAAGGTATTACTTTATTAAATTTCCACTCTTCAGAACTTGGTTGTTTTAATATCCTGTATGATGAAGTGGGAAGTACACACATAAAGCACTTCTACTGCATACCTAAGCACAATGCCTATCTTAAGGAAAAGCATTTATGGAATTGCTTAAGTTATGAGCTTTTTTCATAGAATACAATTTTTGCTTAAAAGAATGACTGGCAGACAACTTATAGTCATTCAGACTTTGGTAACTGGCAGACATTTTCTCTAAAATGAATAAAGTGAGCCTGTCACTTCAAGGAAAACTGACAATATCTGTTGCCAATGATAAAATTTGAGCTTTCAAGAGAAAATCCAAATTTTGGAAAACTTGAATTTGTTACCAAGAAATTGAAATTCACAATTCTTAAAGACTTTTTTGATGAGACTGATGGTCATACTAATCAATGTGACTTGTTTAATACTGTGTAATCAAATGTGCCAGTATTTCAAAGATCTGCATAACTCAGTTATTTTTTGAATGACCAATGTATGATGTTACGAAATCACACACAGGTCAAAGATCCATTCAAAGTGCAAGACAGACCAGTAGATTTTAACGTTACAGAGTACAAAAAATTTATTGATACAGTTTCAGATTCAACAGTGCAACTAACCCTTAATGATCTGCCACTTGTTGAGTTTTGGTGTAACAAGGATTATTCACAATTACGTGAAAAGACTATTATAACAATATACTCCACCCTTTTCTAACTACCTATCTGTGTGTAGACAGGTTTTCTTCAAATATTTCAATCAAAATAACATATCACAACAGATTAAATATAGCAGTTATGCAAATCAAGCTATCTTCTATTAGGCAGTTCACTAAAGAGAATGGCAAGATGTAAAACACTGCCATGCTTCTCACTAGATTTCTTTGTTTTAGAATACTTTTTTCACAAAAGTATGTCATTTATGTTAACCATTTAATGTTTGCTGTTTTAAAATAAACATTCCTAGGCCGGGAGCGGTGGCTCACGCCTGTAATCCTAGCACTCTGGGAGGCTGAGGCGGGCGGATTGTTTGAGCTCAGGAGTTCGAAACCAGCCTGAGCAAGAGCGAGACCCCGTCTCTACTAAAAATAGAAAGAAATCAATCAGACAACTAAAAATATATAGAAAAAATTAGCCGGGCATGGTGGCGCATGCCTGTAGTCCCAGCTACTCAGGAGGCTGAGGCAGAAGGATCGCTTGAGCCCAGGAGTTTGAGGTTGCTGTGAACGAGGCTGACGCCACGGCACTCACTCTAGCCCGGGCAAAAGAGTGAGACTCTGTCTCAAATAAATAAATAAATAAACATTCCTCAGTTTTAACATCTAATATGTTAAATATTGATAGATATATAGTCTACAGAAAAGATTTTTGGGGTCCTTACTAATTTTTAAGAGTATAAGAGTGTCCTGAGAACAAAATGTTTGAAAACTTCTGGTTTATACCGTCACCAAAAAAGAGCACTTATATGTGTGTAAGAGAATGGGCACCTGAATACAAATCAGAAGATCTTGTCTCCAGTTCCAGCACTATTTCTTACTTGCTTTGGGATCTGAATAAATTACCTAGTCTTTCTAAGGCCTTAGTTTCCTCATCTGTAAAATGGATAATTCCTGTCTTGTTCTGAGGAGAAGAGAAACAATCTATGAAAAAGGAATTTATAAACTATAAGATATATTACTGTTATAAGCTCTCAAAGTTTAAGAGTTTTAAGTACTTTTTATAATGTTTCTACACAATTCTCCCTATTCTTACAAATCTGTCACTAAAAGCAGAACTTACAGAAAATGCAAAATGGAGATTTTTTATTTAGCCAATTAGCTCAAATGTCTAACCACATAATTTTATTGCATTAAGTTCCTGTCCCTACAGTTATAATGGTAATATATATTTTAACTCATTATTATGGACATTTCCAAAAATACACAAATGTACAGAAGATAACAAACTCCAATGTACCCATTACTTAGCTTCAACAATTTTCAAAAATTGGCCAATATTATTTCTCGCTTATGTTTGTGCCCATCCTGACATTTAAAACAAATATTAGGCATCATTTCATTTTGCCCATAAATACTTCTATATATATCTTTAACAGGTGAGAATATTCTAACATAACCACAATACCATTATTATAGCCAAAAACATTACGGTTATTAATTCTTAATTATCACCTAATATACACGCCATGTTCAAGTTTCCTGGTTGTCTCAAAAAAAAGTCTTTGTTAGTTTTTAGTTGGTTTGTATTATCAAAATATCATTCTTAACAATTCTTTTCCAAGTGAAGCCAAGATTTTTAACTGAAGCTAGGAAGGAAGAGGAAATAATACCATGCTTCATATACCGTGTACAGTTTACAAACAAGGTCAAAAACTATCTTCCTGAGGAATGTGCTTCTCCACCAACCAAACAGCAAACCAACCCACTATAAAATAGGTCAGCATGGTGACACATTTACTTTGGTATTCTGAGAAGTGACCAGAAGAGGACAGCTCAGCTGTTCAGGGAGAGAAGGAGCTGTTAGACTATAAGCGGAAAAAGGTGACAGGAAACCACCACCCACCATTTCAGAAAGGATGAGGTCTAAGCCGAGGACAAGGTCAGGAACCTGGTTCTGGTACAAGTATACTCAAACAAGAGTCAGGTGCGCAAGACTGTGAATCAACTTCTGCAGGTTGCAACTCAAAGCTCAAAAAATAGTGTTCTAACCTAAAGATATAATGGAAGTGCTATAAAAAATAACAGTGATGAGAATTAATTCAAATTATTCAGCAAACATTTATCAACAGGTAACTCTACTAGGCACTACCCTAGGATATGAGCTTTTATTTTAAAGACTGGTACACAATGCACACAACAAGTAGCATATAATTCTCTACACAGGTCATTTCCATTAATTTTAAGAGGAAGAATGGATATATATGGTATTAATTACCTTGTCATATCATTACAATTTATCCTTTTCCTATAAACTGAAGTTTGCCCCACTCCCCTGACATTAAAACAAATTTGAATTTAGAACACTAAAGCATTTTCTACCTTGTCCTTTCTTTTTTTTCTTTTTTTTTTTTTTTTAAAGAGTGCTGGAGTGCAGTGGCACAATCATAGCTCAATGCCACCTCCAAATTCCTGGGCTCAAGTGATCCACCTGCCCGAGCCTCCAGGCTAGCTGGGACTACAGGAGCACACCACCATGCCCAGCCCTTACTTTGCCTTAAAATTGTATTGTTTTCCATAGGTTTATCCCAAGTATATTGTAGACGAAAATTGGTTAGGTGTGTATAGAATAATTTTCGAGGGATTTGGTTCTATGGAAACACACACTTAATATTTGGCTTTACCCCAATTTCACCTACGAGGGTTTTTTTTTAACTTAAAACTGCAAAAAGAGTGGAGAAGCGGGGAGAACATATTTTTTAGGGAATGCTTGAGAATGGCGGAGCGTGGTAACTCACGCCTGTAATCCTAGCACTTTGGGAGACTGGGGCAGGAGGATCACCCGAGGCCAGGAGTTCAAGACCTGCCTGAGCAAGAGTGAGACCCTGTCTCTACAAAAAATAGAAAAATTAGCTAGGCACGATGGCGTGTGCCTGTAGTTCCAGCTACCTGGGAGGCTGAGGTAGGAGGACCACTTAGTTTGAGGTTGCACTGAGCTATGATGACACCATGGCACTCTAGCCCAAGCAACACTACAAGACTGTCTCAAAATAAAACAAAATAAAAAGAATGCTTGAGAAGCACTTTGTAAATGTGCCTGAAAACATGAAACAGTCACTGATAATATCTGTTTTTAGTTGACACTATAAAGGATATCTTCAACAAAACAAATCTGGCAGATACTACAATAAAAATCCAGACTTCCCCATTTCTGAACATTTTTGCTTCAGGTTTCTACTATTTGTAGAAAAACAGGAAAAATTATAAGTTCAAGATATTTTCAGTGAGACCACTACAAATCGTTACACCTTTACAAATCCCCTACAAATCTCTGAGGAGACATAATTAAGCACACAGAGCACAAAACAGTTCAAATTTGTCATCTGATTCCTGTACCATCCAGATAAGACCTGGACAGGTGTTATCCCTTACCCTATTTTACCTACTGGTAATCAAGCCTAATAGCTTACTTATATTTTTTATAGATTTAGTCCTTTTTTATTTGTTTAGAGATAAGGTCTCAATACATTGCCCAGGCTGGATTCAAACTGGGCTGAAGTGACCCTCCTGCTTCAGGCTCCCGAGTAGCTGGGACTACAGGTGCCACCACGCCCACCCAATAGCTTACTTACACTGTCTGTACATCTTTTGTTTTGTATGCTCTGTACCGTCAAAACAACTGTTCTTGGAATTTAGCTTCACTTTGTAACACCATTGTGATTATTGTTCCTAATGAAGAATCTAACCTAAAAATACAACCCAATACATGAAAACCCTAACTAAACAGTAAACAGTGATGTTAACCTCATTGCAAAAAACATGAGATTCTTAACAAATGGCAGCAAAAGAACTGTGGATAAATTGTTAACAAGGAGTTAAAAAAAAATCAAAGTTTGCATGCCTCAACCTAAAGAAAAAGTCACAAAGGTTTCTTTACTGAAAAGCTGGGTAAAGTGAATTGTGTAGAATTCTATTCAAATTGGTTTGGACTGCACATGTATATTAAAAAGTTATATTAACATTACTCATCAGAATATCATAGGCAAAACAGGTTACTCACAGAAAAAGCAGGAGTCTGGTCCTCTATAATTTCCTTGACCCTGATCATTACTTCCACTACTTACTACTGACATCAGATTTTTCATGTATTGTTTATTTTCCCTCTTGCTGTCCTTATTGTTTCTTGTCCTTCTGCCTTCTCCCACTAGAATATAAGTTCCATAAGGGCAAAAACTTTATCTTATATTCTACCGTAAGGCCAGTGTCTAGCACTTTAGCAGAGGCTCAACATAAATCTGCTGAATGATGAAATGGGTGAATAGCCTCCCTCTCTGACTTCCCACCTCCCCCACTTCCCTTCCTCTATACACATGTTAACCAACCTTTAAGGCCAAGGTCAAATTCTATTATTTCTATGAAGATTATCTCCCAGAACCCTCTTTCTCGTTTTATACCAAGAATTTGGCACTTATTGTCTGTCTGATAACTGTTTCCCTTTGTGTAGGTACATATCTCCCTTAAAATTCTTATAATCCTATTCTCCTTAAGGGCATGGGCCCATGTCCCCAACTTTTGGTAGCCACCTCAGCACATTAAATAGTATACCATTAATAAATGTTTTGCTTGATTGATTTATGTCTATAGTTAATGCAGACATTCAGTTAATCCAGTTAATAATCCACATAACTCAAAATAGGCCATGAAATTGCAGTCAGTCCCCTTTTACTTTAAATTTACCTGTGGCAATTTCAAGTTTTATATTCTTATATAATCATAATTTACGTGCATCATTTAGTTTACCCATTCCCCTCTCCCAAGATTAAACTTTTTTATGTAATAAAAAAAAAAAACCTAGTGACTTTTTGGTGGTATTTACAATGAAGTTTCTAACCCCAATCAAAACGGGGGTGAAATTTCATTACTCTCTTCTTGTTGCTGAGGCATGGAAGGGTATTTTTCCATTTATGCCTTTTTCCTTTCATGCCAAGATGTATCCCATTTCCTTCTTTACTGACCATACCCCTGGCAAGCTTTTATTTTTTCTTAGTACCTGTCCTTAGTAATCTGTTTTAGATCCTTCTTTTGAGCCACTCTTGTTTCCTCCAGGCATTTATTTGATTAAATTTCTAACTCCCTGTCTCAATCACTCTGTGTAGAAGAATGGTCTCTTCTTAAAGCCTGAGCCTGCTTCTTTAAATTTAGCCAACCTTATGAACCTCTCTTCACACAGCCAACCCTTGATCATCTCAGCTAATGAAATGTATAAAAATAACAGACTATCTACAACACAAGAAAATCAGAAAAAAATAGACATCTGGCTTTGGAACATATCATGTGCAGCTTTGGGCAAGATTTACTTTCTTAATTATGTTTTTGTTTAATCCAACATTAGTAAGATTTTCTTTTATGATGGAGAATATCCGTCTCAGTTTTAAAATTTGATGTTATTTTTTTTAAAAGCCAATCAAGCATCAACTCTAGTTTTTCCTATGAAGTCTTTTTAAGTAGTTCCTTAAATCTGCTGAAATCTGTCATAAAATCTGTTTTTTGTTTCCTCTGATTTATCTCCATTTCTTGGGATTCTGATCCAAATCAGTTTACCCTGTATTAACTTATTTTTTCAATCTAAAGTACCTTTTGCTTGAGAATGCAAAGCATTTTTTTTTAACAAAACTGACATTGTGAACTTAAAAGCATTTTAAAAACATTGACTGCCCAGTAAAAATTTTTTGTCTAGATATCAAAGGATATAAAACTGTTTTTGTCAGGTCCTATAGGAAAACTTGGGGTTCCAAGGTAAATTACACTGGTAATTCTAGCAAATTGTATTTAGTAGGATTTCATGATTAGTTGAAAATAGAAAAACTTTAATACTGGTCAGCCTCATCAATATATTAATTCTATATGTTAAAAACTCCATCGAATTAAATTCCCAATACAGGCACTTATAGAAAACATCAAAACAAACTCACATATAAATTCTGCCCCTTTCTCTGGCTCCAGCCTAAACTCAGCTACCTTATTAGACCTACTCTTAAACCCTCATCTTGGAGTCACTTCCACTCCCAACCATCCCACAAATAATTTTTACATGTATAGGAAAGAGGAAAAGAACAGGGTTTTAACAGGATCTTCTCTTTTGCCCCCTTCTCAGTTAATTGCCATTAAGCTTTTGGCCAAAGAGACCCCTAACCCCCAATTTTACATGACTATTTTTCTTTTACAGGTGCTCAATTACATTCGCCAAACTGAACCAAAGGACAAGGACTTCCCAATTGAAAAAGGAACAAAACTGGAAAATTCTGCAGTTCTGTTCCTAGCTCCCTCCATAATTATGCACTATCTGAAACATTAAAGTAAAATATGTACAATTTTAAGCCAAATCAGATATTTCACTTGGAGTTGCTGATATACCAGAGGTTAAAACTAAAAATTTTTAAATATTACCACAGTTTACACATTTTTTGCATCTGAATGTAGGTTTTTGGTGCTTGAACATCTTTTCATATACTATTCACATTACCAGAATTCAAAACAACCTCATTTCTAATTTTTCCCCCATGTGGAATTTTGGTAAGTACAAATTATTTTACCTAAAATCCAACTCTTGGGCTGGTGTTATTTAGACCAAATTTTTACAGAAGATGCTAAATATTAGCTAAATAAATTATTTTAATAGCAACCTTCCACATTGTCTTCAAACTCAGTAAATTCCACAACTGTATTTAAAAAACAAAACGCTTTCACAGTGCTAGTCCCATTGTGTCTAAACTACCTACACAAAGCCATATATTCTTAGTTTTTCATTTTACTTTTCCAGCCTGCTGCCTTCACCAAATACACAACTCTACAAGCCTCAATTACAGCCTTCCAAGCTGTGTCCACCAATATATGCAATTCCCCAGGAAAAGTAAATAAACAGTAATTAACTTAATTAGTAAAAATTCTTCTTTTAAAAATTTACCTTAACTTTAACAATCGCTTTTCTTTATGGAGATGAAATAGCATAAATCCTCCGAGGAAAAGTTGTCATCTACATATACTCTCCATCAGCCCATCAAGTGTGGCATAAAGAGGCATTTTTCTGACAGTCCCCCAAATAGTAGTCACAAGGTCTTTCATAGATGGTAATTTTCACACACACGGAAAAGGAAGAAGAGAAAGAAACATACCCGGTCATTTTCTAAACAGGTTTGATAGGTTTGGTTCACTTCTAAGAGCGGAGTATTTACTTATAATCTTTTAAAGCAGAAGTGGCAGCCGGAGCCCTGGGTAAATAAAAACTTCATAGAGTTTTAAAACCCTGCATCTTAACTCACTTCCCCTTGGTTCAAGGGGATGGCTCTGCAAACCTCACGGCAAATGAGATTATGCAACAGGTTTTTCCTCCCCACCTTATTTATTCATCACAGGCTGGTCAGAGGTGTGCTTTCTCCAAACAATTTGAGACACCCAGGACTTTAAAACGCCAAGGATCTTTGCAGATGACTGCGTTTCATCAACTTCTTTAGGATTTTGCAGTATCCATTCATTTTCAGATCTACTTGTATTTTCTCAGGTTCTTTACCGGCTTTCTTTAGGAAATAAACCCCAACATCTGAAAAATTAGGTTTTGCATATTTTCCGCCGTGGTGTTTTATTACATGAAACTACACATGATACACAGACCCTCAGTTGTCTCCCTGGAGTTTTTTATTTCTCACGTTTTACAGCTAATGTAAATAAGCCACTAGCGCACCGGGCCCCCCAACACCATGACCAGACCAGAGCCCCTGCAGGAAAATTGAGATTTTTTTGGTTCGTTGAAGAAAGCAGCACCGTCACCACCCAGGTGGCCTCGCCGCTTACCCCAAAGGCGAATTTGGGATAATGGGAACAGTCAGGCCGGGGCCCCACTTGGCAGGCGTGTTGTGTAACAGTCGCGCCTGTAAGTGAGCAGCTTCGCCCGCGAAGGTGCCGCGTCCCGCAGCAGTCGCTCCCCTCGGCAGGGCCGAGCCCGAGCCCGCTCCCGCTCCCGCACCGTGGCACGCCCAGGGGCGCACCGAGTACGACCCCGCGTCCGGCCGCACGCCCCCTTCCCGCTCGGGCCGCCCCCCAGAGAGGCCTACACCCCCGCTTCGGACGCTCGTGCGGCTCCGGGCCGCGGTCGCCCCCACCCCGCCTCCCGAAAGGGTGGCCGAGACGCCGGGGAAGGCAGAGTCCGCGGCGCCAGAGCGCAGAGCCCGAAGTCGCGGCGCTCCGCGAAGCGTCCATGCGGCCGGGCGGGAGGGCGCCCCGAACCCCGCAGCCTCCCGCCCGAACACCCCGCGCGGTGCGCCCAGGCCACTTACTTTTGGGGCTGCCGACCTCCCGACTCCCTCTGAGGGAAACGAAAGTTGTCACGGCGTCTCCCCTCGGACCCCCTCGCCTTCCCAGGCTAGCGAGGCGCCGCCGCGGAGCCGGGAGGGCGGCTGCGCTCCCTCTCGCGTCCCGTGCCGTCGCTCTCTCCTCCTCCTCTTCTTTTCACTATATTATCTTCTCCTTCTCTGAGGGGTGGGTGGGGGCGAGAGGCTTAGGAAGAGAGGAGACGTTTGCAACTTTTCTTCGCTCTTTCTCTTCCACCCTCCCCCCCCCAGCCTTCAAAAAAATGTCGAAAGGGGTGAAGAACTTGAGGAGGTAAAGGTGGGGGGCCGCGTGGTGAAAGGGGAGGGGAGGGAGAGGTGATAATAATCGTTTAAAAACTGATTAAAGCCCCCCAAGCAGGGATACACAGAAAGAGGGGGAAAGGCAGGGGGGGGGGGGGGGGGGTTGGGGGAAAGAGAAAGAATCGCTGGTCAGGAAACTTCAAGCGCGGATGAGGTCATTGGTTTAAAAATAAAGAGATGGCGTCACTTGAAACCAATCCCAGTGAATGAACTCAGCAGAGCCCCGGGGAAAGGAGGAGACAGGCGAGGGCAGGGCGGTGGGCGGTGGGCGCCGGGCGGGGCCGCGCGCCCGCCCGCCCATCCCTCGGCTGCCCGAGCCCAGAGCGCGGCTCCGCGCCTCGTTTCGGCAGAGCGGGGAGGGGTCAGGTCACGTTCCCTTCCAGAGTTCGGCGACTCGGAGGCAGGTTCCGCGGGCGCCGCTGGGAGGAGCCGGGGCTGCGGGAGGAGGCGGCCCCGCGGCTCCCCTCCTCCTCCCGCGTCCGCGCGCCCGCCGTCCCCCCCGCCCCAGCCCCTCCTACCGCCCGGGCTCGCGCCCTCCATCCCGGGCCGGGGTGTCCGCAGCACTGCGCCCCAGCAGGTACTGAAGGGTTTTGCCCCCACCCAGACGCAGAGCCTTTCCCTCCTCCTTGGGCTGTTTCCAGCCGCCTCACCGACGTAAAGAAAAGCAAACACTGATTTGAGAGAGTTACAGCCTCTCTCTAAAGAGTCTGACTAGTCCAAAATGCAGGGCTCTGCTGCCTCTTAAGAGAGAAGTTACAGGTACTTCAAGAAAAATCACACTAGTGCCGTCAGGCATTCCGCTATCTGTATTTGCGGTTGAAAGCCCGCACATGAATGTTCCTAAATTACTTTGCTTGTATTTACAAATATGAGTACAAGCAGCCTAGAATTCTCTTCAAAACTGTTTTCTACATCGGGCAGCCCAGAATCATCTTCAAATAAGATCAGGCATTCACTGCCCTCTTGAGAGGCGCAAGACCCTTCCTGATTTAACTCTACATACCTCATGCATTTTTTAAAATTTGAATTCATTAAAATTACTTTGTTTCGAGACGACATTATGCACTTCGGAAAACTGGAGACCTGAGGGTGCTGAGAAACCAGGACTTGGAATCACTGAATAGGACAATCGGAGCTTTATTTATCCCTGTGCTCTTTGAGCATTTGAGCATGAAGCTTCTTCTACTGAGAAGTACTCACGTAGATATCACATAAAGATGTGATTAATGATGAAAAAGCACGCTGCAAGAGGACTGCTCCATGAGCCAGAATTTATGTGTAGGAATAATCTAACTCTTAAAACATTCCATCTGCAATGCACCGTACTGGGACACCGGCCCCTAAAGCACTGTTCGTTGTGGGATAGCCGCGTGGACACTGCCTAAATGTGGACTTTTTTTTAATTGGCAAAAGAACTGATAAGCAGGTTTGGGGTGAGTTAGAAAGATAATACAGCTCTGTTGCTACTTTTCTGCCTTTAAATCCTGCAACTAAAAGGCATTCGTTATGATTGGTAATCATTTAAGGTTAGTATTATGAGGTCAGCTTCTGGGAATTTCTGACCCATTTTTTAGAGAAGGAAGAGGAGCCCATTTGGAGATGGGAGACGCACTTCTGGCAGTAAGTGAAGCCTGAAGGCCTCGGATGCAGAACCAACTTTTAAGCCTGTGCCTTTGACCTCTTGACTTCAGCGGAGGGGAAGCAATCTCCCCCGCTGCTCCCTGTCCTCTGGCGGCCAGGACATGTTACTGCAGCCTCATTGGGATTGCTTGTGCTCGGTGAGTAAACCCCTAAAAATCTAGTAACTAACCATAGATCTGCCGTTTTTAGAGTGGTTTGGAGGGGGTAGTTAGAAAGGATCTGCACCTCAAATCTGCTTAGTTGGAGGTGTTGGGATTTTTAGGAAGGAGGGAAAACATAGTCCTCGTACCAGAGGTAGAGATCGTGGATCTTGCCTAGATGAAATACAAGAATTTATGATATACCCTTCACATGCTGCAGCTCCAGTTGCCTGACTTTAACTGACATGTGTTGAAACCTTTCTCCCCTTCCCTTATCTATACAATGAAGTTTGTGTAATGTATGCATGTAGTGCTATGATTGCTATTATGAGAGCCTCCTCGATGTATTTCATCTAGTTAGGGAAATAAGATGTAGATGAAAGCTAATTAAAAGCTAAATGAATGATTGAGTAACATACAATATTGGTTAAAAGAGTCTAGGGGAGAAAAGGAGCGAGGTAAGCTGGGATTGTCAGGGAAGGCACCTTATGAAGAGTTTTGACCTTACCCTTAAAGGACAGTTAAAATTTAATTTGGGATAAAGAAGTCAATGGGGAGACTGTTCCAGAGGGGAAATGTCATGAGCAAAGACATGGAGGTGGAATGAATAATGAATAAGGTGTATTCAGGTGGGAGACGAGTGACCTGTCCAGTAGTGGTAGAGATTGGTGTTTAGCAATTAGGTATGAGGTTAGATTGAAGAGATACAGAGGTGTATTGTGGAGGTACTTGAATGTTAAGATAAATAGCTTGTTACCGGCCCAGCAAGTTAAGGGGAAACCATTAAACAAGTTTACGTCACTGAAGAGTAAATTTCTCCTTCTACTAAAAAAGTTTCTATACATACTAACAATAAATAAATATGTGGAAACAGAAATTAAAAAAAAAATACCATTTACAGTTGCTCCAAAGAATATGAAATATTTACGTATCAATCTAGCAAAACGTGTACAGGATCTGTATGCTGAAAATTATAAAAAGCTGATGAAAGAAATTAAAGAAGACAAATATTTGGAGTGACTTACTATATTCATAGATTAGAAGAACCTATAAAGATGTCAGTTTTTCCCAAATTTATCTATAGATTTAACATAATTCCCATCAAAATCCCAGCCAGTTTTTTTGTAGATATAGACAAGCTTAAACTCAAACAGTGTCTAGCACATCTAGAGGCATGAGTGAGTGCTAGATTCCCCAAAAGCAGAGGAAGAGCTCATATATTTAGGGAACCAGCAAAACAGGGACTCCAAAATTTACAATCAAATAATCTGGAAAGAAGCTATTTTCACTTCAGTACATGAAAGTGTATGGTTTAGTTTTGTTTTTAGTTAGAGTTAAATGTGAGGGAGGAGCACAAAATTTTTAATATGGGGGAGGAGCACCGTAGTCTTTAGTGTTTAAACCCTCTTAAGGTCTTAATCCATCCCTGGCTGAAGTTTATTCATTCATTCAACAAACAGTGATTGAGTGCCTACTACCTGTATGTGCCAGGCACCACGCCTGGCTCTGGGAATGTGGTTATAAATGAGATAGGAAAGGCCCCTTCCCTTGTGGAACTAACATTCTAGTGGGGAGAGAAGACAGTAAGCAAATAAACAAAAACAATGCCCAGGACTGTGACAAGGTTAACTACATAGGGAAAAAACTGGGTGAGGTGACAGTGAATGACTGAGGGTAGGGATGAAGGTAGTTGAGGAAGTTCAGGTGAGGTGGGGAGGCATTCGAATTGAGACCTGAAGGATGGCAACCAGGGAAAGTGGTCTGGGCAGAGGAAACAGGTCACTCTAAGACCCTTCAACAGAAACAGCATGGTTTGCAGAGAGCTGTGTGCTCCCAGAGCCAAAGTGAGGCCAGTGGGGCTCACAGGTATAACACAAGGGTGGGGAGGAGTCAGACTATGTAGAACCTTGTAGTCCATGGTAAGGAGTGTGGGTTCTGTTCTAAAAGATTTAAGCAGGCTAGTACATGATCTGATTTATGAAGAGGAAATTTGCAGGTGAGCATAATAGGTTAGTTTTTAATAATATTCTATAAATATTTTTTATTTAATTTAGCAGCTTCCTGTTCCAATAGGAAGAGAGTATTTTTGATAATTTAATCTCCAGGGATCCCTTTCATGTCCCCAAATCAAGTGGTCTTAGCCCAGGATTCATAGATTCCTACAGAGCAAATGGTGGGCTTCAGAAGGTATAGGCGCACCCTGAAATCTTGTGCATACATGCTTATGTGTGTTTTTCTATGAGTGGCTCCCTGGGTTTCAACAAATTTTCAAAGAATTTTGTCACATGCAAAAGAGTGAGTTAGACCCACTTCACATATAAGTCTTGGCTGTGCTTTTTGGATAGTCGTTGCTGCTGTCATCTTAGGGTTCATAGCTCTGTCCAAACAAATTATAGTTCTGGACAGAAGCAAGCTCTGCCTCAAAGAGATGACACTGTGTTGGAGGAGGGCAATATTTGCAGCAGAGTAAGAGGGACTCTTCCACGAGTTTGCCACGGAGGGAACTTCATGAAAGAAAAATTTTACCTGTGTAATGAGAGAACTAGAAGATACCTAAGACGTTCCCTGGTACCATCCCACTCACATTACATGTAAGAAAGGGAAGGTCCAGAGAGGTTAAGTGGCTTCCCCAACAGCTAGTTAGGGACTAAAGCGGGATTACAAACAGGTCTCCCAGCTCCCAGCTCCTCATGGAAAGGTTTACAAAGAAACTGTACCAAATATTGAGCTTAAAAGTTTAATGGGAATTAAATGTTCATTCAATTCAATTACACAAATACATGCCTGTTCCTGAGGAATTGGAAGGAAAGAGGTTCAAAAATACATAAGTTCTCAGCCCTGAAAGAGATGAAAGACATCAATGTTAAGATGTACAACCAAGAAAGAGTAAATAGCAATAATACTCTGTGTTACCCAGTATATCTGATCTTTTTGTGGCATATATGTAAACAGACACAATAACTTACACACACTAGATGGTTTTTCATTTATGAATTTGGCAATTGTTTTAAAAATTGGCAATCCCACGATTAAGTCAAGAGTGTGGAGAAACCGACTTTCTCAATACCACTGGTGAGAGCATAAGCTGACATAACTCTTCTGGAGGGCAATTTGGCAATATGTTTTCAAAAGTCTTTAAAAATGCATACCCAGCAATTCTACTTTAAGAATTAGTCTTAAGGAAATGATAGTACTAATTCCAAAGACATATGAATAAGGGTGTTAATCGTGATGTAAAATAATAGCTAACATTTATTGAAAATTACATCATTCAATCCTCACAACGATTTTTACCTCCAGTTTATAGCTGACTTGCTCAACGTTGCACACCCGATGGAAGAGCTGGGATCTGGGTAACATGCGCTACACATCTAAGCAGAATCAAGATCCCGGGGGCTTCACAAGCTATACCAAAGGGCTTGGACTTTATTCAAGGCAAGCAGTGGGCTCACCTTTGAAAGATTTTAAGCAGGAGAAGTGACAGGATCAGATTCGCAGTTTGCCACGTAAAGAATGGTTCAGTGGGGTCTGTAAAGCAAGACGGGAAACAATTGTACAAGTTAGAGAATTAAATGGAAATGGAGAGGCAAAGACAGATTCAAGATATTGAAAAGCAAGCATCAAAAGGATCTCGAGACCAGTTAGACAGGAGCTGCTGAGGGGAAAGGCAGCGTCAAGGGTGACTCCTCAGTTTCTGACTTGGTTGGATGGTGATGCTGCTTACTATGGCCAGAGGAAAGATGAGAGGCTGAATTTTAAGCATGTTCAAGGGGCCTGTGGAACCTCGAGAGGTACTAGGAGGCCGTTGCATTTATGTGTCTGAAGGTCAAAGGCAATGTCTGGGCGGGAGACAAGGATTTGGGATTCATTAGTCATATTTCATTGCAGCCATGGCCAGTAGATGAAATCACAGGCAAAGTGAGGGAAAAAATGTTGGCAATCCAGGGAACTGTGAGGCTTCAAGCTCATAGGGAGGCTGAGGAGGAGAAACTAGAGAAGTAGAAAGAAAAGCAACAAAAGTGGCGGTTATGGAAAGAAAGCCAAGAAAAGAGTTTTAAGCAGAGAAAGAGTGTATTTCTGGCCGGTTAATACCTCAGGGAAGACCCGTGAGATAAGGACTAAAAAGTCTTTCTTCGATTTAGCAATAAACTGATGGTGGAGAGGGTGGTTTCACTGAAGACAATCTTGCAGAAAGCAAGATTGCAGTGAGTTGAAAAAGGAATGAGAAGGAAGAAAATGGAAACAGTGAAACAGAAACTACTCTTTCAAGAAGGTTGACCTGTTAAGAATAGGATAATATCTAGTTAGAGACAGATGGAGAACATTTAAACCCTATAAAAATCCTAATGACCTGATAACCAGTCTAAGGTTTGGTTTTGTTTTAATCAAACAATTCATAACAAACAGGGATTAAAGAAATGAGAAATGAGAATTTCTCAGTTGCAACCTCAGGAGAGTTGCAGATGGACTTTCACTACCTACAGCCCAAACTTTATTTTTAGTATTATGTGGAACGCACATTTGAGGGTTTTGTCAAGGGTGTTTTGACAAGTCTTATGATAACTGTAAAATAAAATATTAAGAGTAAAAGAATTATCATTTCTAACATCGGATGTATTTATCTTTTAAAAGGCTGAAAAATACTTTTACAATCAGAAAAAAATAACGGTGGTAGTAGGGGGAAAGTAAATAAATAAAAGGCTAAAAAAGATTTGTTAGTAATTACTTATAACTTTTCTCAATTGTTGACTCCAGCTCACAAAACTTTAAATATAAGTGGCAAATACCTAAATTTTTTATTCTGCTTCCAATCATCCTAAGGATTATATACAACTCTCATAAACTTCAGAATAAAATTAAATTTAATTCGCTTTAGTAAATAAAGGTCTTATAGTGCCTTTAATAGAAAGTCTATACAGGAATTGAAAAATTAGAAAACAGAAATAAGGATGCTGCAACAACCAAAAAAATTGTGAACCACTAGGTTAGGTGAATTTTGCTTCTTTTCATCTGACCCTAAAGGAAAATAACTGGAATGAATACAGTAATGTCCTTTTTTTTTGACATAAAGAATATGTTTTTAAAAATTGGTGTCTGTTTTTGAAAGCCAGAGATTTTTAAATGTTTTTTTCCCCCACTTTCTGAGTAAACACACTTCTCAATGTGCTCAGTTTTTAAATTCTCAGTGGCTTCCTGGACTAACAATGACGACATTCAACAACAACATTCATGTTTATAAATGTAAACATTTACCTTCAGGAACAGTCTTTAACCAGTAACTGAACCTCTTGTTCAATGTTGGTTAAAGAGCAAGATGGGATATTCTGACCAAATAACAAAATACTATTTTAATTAAAAATACTCTTTAAATTTGTGTAAAGTCAATTTTTTTAATGTCTTGACAAAAAGATCTATTCCTCCAGTTTAGGTCACTGAGTTTTAGGAATATCTCAAACCACTACTATAAAGAAACTAGAAATTCAATGGAATTTGAAAATAAGCTATCACCATGTCAAATGACAAATCAAATACACAAGCAGTTCCTTTTTATTTTTTTTTGAGACAGAGTCTCACTCTCTTACCTGGGGCGAGTGCTGTGGCGTCAGCTTAGCTCACAGCAACCTCAAACTCCTGGGCTCAAGCAATCCTACTGTCTCAGCCTCCCGAGTAGCTGGGACTACAGGCATGTGCCACCATGCCCAGCTAATTTTTTCTATATATAGTTTTAGTTGTCGGATTAATTTCTTTCAATTTTTAGTAGAGACGGGGGTCTCGCTCTTGCTCAGGCTGGTCTCGAACTCCTGAGCTCAAACAATCCGCCCGCCTCGGCCTCCCAGAGTGCTAGGATTACAGGCGTAAGCCACCGCACCCGGCCTACAAGCAGTTCCTTTGTACAAAGTACGTACTGGATTTTTTTTCTTAGAGACAGGGTCTCACTGTCACCCAGGCTAAAGTACAGCGACACTATCATAGCTCACTGCAGCCTCGAACTTCTGGGCTCAAAGAGTCCTCCTGCCTTGGTCTCCCAAGTGCTGGGATTATAGGTTTGAGCCACCTCGCCTGGACCATGTTGGATTTTTAACTCTCATAACAAACCTAAAAGTTAGATATTATTATTTTCTTTCCTGTTTTACAGTGGAGGAAATTGAGGCTGAGAAAAGTTAAGGTGTTTGCTCAAAGACACATAGCTAGTAAATAGCAAGTTAGGATTTGAACCCAAGAAGTTTTCCCACAAGATATTGTTGAAAAGATAAACAAAAATACAAAATATAAATACAGTAGTTCAAAATAATATTATAAGCAATGCCACTATCTTAGAAGGTACTTCTGTGATTACTGGTCTAACTTATCACTCAGATATGAGCTATAAAACTTAGAAAAAATGAGAGCTCACTGACCTGGGGCAGAAAGGGTCAGCAGCTACAAATTCCAGCTCTGCCACATGTTGGCTATGTGACTTGAGGGAAACTTAGTTTCCTAATCTGTAAAATGAGGATAACACCAACCTTTCAGAGTTATTACAAGGTTTAAATAAAATACCAAGTAGAGCTCCAGTGCAGTGCCTAGCATACATGGTAATACTACATACTGATTCCTCCTGCTTAGGAAGGGCTGTATGTAGACCTGACTCAGATCTTGAACAATGGATTGAATTGGGATATTAAAAGAGAATGGGAAGCTCATTCTAGGAAGAGAAAAAAAAGCACAGCGAGACCCAGCAGGGAAAATGTGTTTAAAAGAGTTTAACTGAAGCAGAACATTTGAATCTAATAGTGTATAATAAGCCTGGAAAGCAGTTTGGTCCAGATTACATCAGGTCTCAGACAAGGAATTTAGCCTTTATATTATAAGTAGCAGGGAATGATGGAAAGTTTGATTCTTTTTCAAATTATGCTTTATTGGTCTTATTTTCTATTACAAAGCAATACATAGTCATTGTAGAAAGTCTAAATTATAGAGAAGTATAAAATGTAAAGAATATACAAATCACTTTATTCAATAGTTACCTTGGGAGAGAAAGAAAGTTTTTTATTGTTATATTCCTTAATGGAAACTTTTTCTTTTCCCGTAGATTTATTGAGGCATAATTGACAAATAGAAATAGTATACATTCAAGATATACAACGTGATGGTATCATATACACATACATTGTGAAATGATTACCACAATCAAATTAACACATACATCACCACACAGGTACCATTTTCCTTTGGTGGTATTTTGATTGAATTTTTTTTACCATGTACATTTGTTATTTTAATACTAACAATAAAGTTTATAAATACATGGAAAGCACTAAGCACATTTATGTAACTTTTCTTTTTATGTGACTATTTGCCTCTAAAAAATGGAATTGCATCTTTGAAATGGTCACATAACCAGTGAGAGCTCCCCAAGGCTGGAACCATACATTTCTAAGGTACAATGATTGCTTATCTTTATTTTATGTATCTTGTCCTATTATTTTCAGCATATAGTTATAACACATTTTCTTTTTCCTTTTCATATAAATAAGTTATTTAATTTCTCTAAAATATATTGCTACTATAACACTACCCAAAGATGACCTCTGAGGACATTTGGGTTTATCTTTTCCCATTTAAAGGTTTGAACTTGGAGACAAATGGGATAAAAGTGGGACTTTAGTTGACTTTGACCGAAACGGATTATGAAGATCTAACCTGGGCTATGGTAGCAATTCAGGCATAAGTCAAAAAGGGGCAAGACTAGTACAGTGACAATGGATATGGAAAGAAAGCAACACAAGAAATAATATAGAGGGAGAATCGATGGGACTTGGCGATTCATGAGCTGTGGAAGATGAAGGAAATGAGTAATGAAGGATGATGCTAAGATGTCACCTGTGGCAGTTTACGTAAACTTCAATTTCCTCATCTATACAATGGGGTTAATAATTGTACCTTCCTTCTAGGGTGGTGGGAGGATTAAATGGATGACGTCTCAAACACTTAGCACAATAACTGGAATGCATTCCTAGTAAATATTAGCTTTTGTTGTTTTTATAGATGTTGAATCTACACAACTTTTGTTATTTAAGAATAACAAAATTCCTAAAAGAAATAGGAAAGTCAGGAAAAAGGTCTGATTGAGGTTGGGGGAATGGAGTTGGGCTATATTTTAGACATGTCAAATATAGGTTTATGGTGGACAGTCAATTAAAAATGTTCAGCAAGAAGCCACCACTGGCCAGTGATGTTTGATGATGGGTACATTTTAGGAAGACTTCATATTCATGAGAAGCAGACATTTGGAGAGCAGATACCACTGCAAAGTATTAACCACACCTCTCTCCTCAAACTCCATTCAATTAGCAGAAATTACCCGAACTAATGAGCAAGCCCTACATGTTGTTGACGTCTTGGCTGAATGGCTTTCCAGGCAGGACAGATGCCAAAGTAGTGAAGCACTTAGGTTTTGGAACCAGACAGATCTGTTTGAATCCCAACTCTCCCACTTCCTATGGTGTGACCACAGGAAAATTAACTCTCTAAACTTTAGTTTTCTTGTTTATGAAATGGGATAACAAAAATTTCTACCTCATACCATTGATGGGAGGATTAAATTAGACTAGTTAAAAGAAACCCTTTATAAAATATAAGATGTGATATAAATACCAAGTATTGCTATTAATCCTGTCTCTCCTTGAGATTAATAGTTACGTTTACATTTCTTCTCCATCCTTTGTGATGTGAAACACGAGAGGTACTCTCTACTAAACTGCAGGTCACTTTGCCCCCTTAACTTTGGTCTTCAGCCTCTCCCTGTAGCTCAATCCCTTTGGGAACTTTGTCGCCCATGGTTATGTGAAATCCCAGAATGCCAGACAGCATCTCTGGGGCAAGACAATCTGTCGGTCTTTGTTTGGAGAGACCCTCCGTATTAGCTTCCTATCGCTGCTATAAACAAATCACCACAAATGTAGTGGCTGAAAACAACACAAATTTATTGTCTTACAGTTCTGTAATTCAGAAGTCAAAAATGGGTCTCCCTGGGATACAATCAAGGTGTCAGCGGGGCTGCATTCCTTTCTGGAGGATCTAGGAGGAAACCCACTTCATTGCCCTGTCCAGTCTAGAAGTGGCCCGGGTCCCTCGGCTCACAGCCTTCTTCTTTCGTCTTTACAACCAGCAATCGCAGCTTCCCACCTCACCAACCACCTCTCTGGTTGTCTTCAGCCCCCCTCATCTGTTATTAAGGACACTTGTGATTACATTGGGTCCACCTGGACAATCCAGACTACTTTCCCTATTAAGGTCTGCTAATTAGCAACCTTAATTCCCTTTACAACCTTAATGCCATTGCTGTGTAACCTAAGGTTGTCACAGATCCTGAGGATTAGGACGTGAACATTTTGGGGGACCATTATTCTGCCTACCATACCCTCCACGAACAGAACTCCAGGGAGGTTTGCCCCTGCTTTGTCTCTCTGTCTTGCAGGACCGAACTGATTGACTAAACAATGAACCACCAATCACAGTTTGATACTTGTAGTAATCACAATTAGGAGGTCTTTGATAATAAGATTTTTCTCCTGTTCTAATCCTGATTCTGTTCTGTTCTTTAAGATTTGTTTGCAGCCAAACACAATGAATGTTAACTAAAGATTTTGAAAGAAATAGTGGTCCTAGTAAATCCTTTCCAGTATGGGGAAAAAAGGTTTATCATCAACCATTCATTTTTATAAATGATATGAGCGTCCATTCCATTTCTGAAATGAACCCACTCCACAAATCCACCATGATTATTACCAATACATTTCTTATTTTTTTAACAGAGCCTCAACAGCAGTGTTTTCATTTTAGATCCAATTGATGATTAATGGACAGCAGAATATGTCTTAAGAAAGACAGGTGGAAAATATCAGGTTACAAGGCAAAGCATGTAAATATACCAGAGATGGGAATTTTTTATTTAAGGGGTAAAAGGCCACAAGTACTATTTTAGGAGTGCCAAAGGTTCAAACACTATAGTTGGAAATATGAAAAACCTCAGTGCCTTTCAATTTCACACCAAAATTCAGTATTTCTAATTTTTAACTTCTTTTATCTCAAGGTATATAAATGTGCTCAAAATAAATTTGTCCATATCTCCAGTGAAGGTACTTTCCACATTAAAAAAAAATTGTTAGTGGCTGATCCTAATTTTCTAGTGAGGAGGAGGCTAGCCTTAGTATGTGATTGAAAGAAGATGTAGCTTGAAAAACAGGAGAGGCTAGCACTAAATTGTTCTATGACTTTGGGGAGGACCCTCAAGAGAAGGAAAAGACAGAGTGCCAAGCATTTGAGCATGTATCATTGCCAGGCACCGTGTTTACGTCCATTACCTCACTGAATTTTTACAACATCCCTTCTAGGTAGGCATTGCTGTCTCCACTTTAAAGATGAGGAAACTGAGGCTCTGAGATGTTAGGAGACTCCCCCAATCACACAGCTAAAGAGTAGCAGCAATGGGATTTGAGTCCAGTTCTGGCTGACTCCAAAGCCCATACCACTCTCTCTACACCACCAGATGCTCTTCCCTGTTTCCTCAACTGCACAATGAGGGAGTTGAGTCAGATAATCTCTGATGCCCCTCAAGCTCTGACTGTATGGCCTCCATGGTCGGGAAGGGAAGGGGAATCAGGGAAGGGTCTCGGGCACCGTGGTGGGACATCTTTCTCTCCTGAGTGGGAAAACACTGGAACCATGTGTCCTACCTGTACCATCTTGACTCCCTGTCCCACAAAAGGAGGCTGCTGCTGCTGACAACACCACAAATGATGGGACTCCCAATGCCCACCACTTAAAAAAGAAGCAAGTCTTCTAATTCCCCTTTGTAGAGCCATGTTTTAATAATTTACATTTCCCAAAACAAATCCATCAACACTTACTGTTGAGAATTTTATTGTGCCCAAAACTGAGTTAAATTGTATTATGAGGCTACATCAGGGACAAAAAAGAAGTATAAGATATAGTCTGTATTCTCAGGGAACTTATAACCAGCTGGGAGAACACAACTAACACAAAAAACAATTTTTAAAAACAATGTATAATGCAGGACTGAACAGTGTAGTCCAGATAATATGTACTACAAGAGTGCAGAGAAATGGGAGATCGATGGAGGCGACAGTACCCATGAGAACTGGGGCAAAGACAATGTTCTTCACCTTGCATTCTTGACTAGTGTTTCTTGGCCTTCTCTGTAATTGCGAAATCCTGGTATGAACCTTTCACATAGTTCAAGCATTCTCAGGTTTGCAGGCCGCAGTGATGTCCTTCATATCACGTCATCTGAATGCCACTTCATCTTTATTGGCATGTATGGGAGGGATAAAACCCCAATGGTATGCAAACACCGTCATGGGTACTTGCTTCAAGCCATGGGAAGTTTCATGCAAAACCAGTTTCTCAATAGGGCCAATGTTGTGTAAAGGTGTAAGAAGCTTGAGAAACTAGTTAAAGGCAAAGCCTGTTACAGCAAGAACCAGATTTGAATGGGGACACTTTTCTGTCTGTGTCAGCAAGGGTCAGCTCGCAGCCCCTCACCTGCAGGGCACCTATGCTTAAGCACTTCTCGGACACCTTGGCGCAGAAGCCACAGGACCATGTTCAATGTAACAGGAACTCATTATCCCCAAATCCCTCTGCGTCTGCCCACTCTCATAGGCCACTCTATTGTAAGAGACTCTAAGTCTGAAAAATTATTCCAGAATGCTGGACCTCTCCCCACCCACAGACAACTAAATATGTGTCCCATTCTCCAAATTCCACCATAAACATAATCTGGGAATACGATCCCTAGAGATAATGTGAGATAATAAGGTAGCTTAGTAGATTTATCAGTCACTATATAGTTACTATGTGTTCTGAAACAAGACTAACTGAGGAATGTTTTCCAAACTAGTTGAAGACATAAAATGAATGCACAGGAAACCTAAGTGTACCTGATAGAATAATAGCATCTGTGCTAAATCAAGGGTAACTGGTTCAGAAAAGTGAGACATCGATAAGTACAGAAGTAATGAGAGAAAGTTTTACCGAGGCAAAGTTTAGGATAGAACTTAAAGAATGGGAAGAATTTGGATTGGCAAGGAGTAGTAATTATGACATTCTAGAAATGAGGAATACCACAATCAAAGGTGGTAAAAGTGGAAGATATATTCATAGAAAACCAAGGCAGTCTTGTTTGGAGAAAGGGTGGCATAGAAGGTGCACAGCAAGAATTAGTGAGAAGTAAAATCATATGGATAGGATGAATTTGTCAACAAATTTAGGAAACACATTAAGTGCTGACTAGGTGTCAAGCACTATAGTCTTGCTGCATAATATCTTACACCTTTAACGCTCACAATGTGCCAGGCACTGTGTTAAGCACTTTACCTATATTATCTCATTTAATCATCACTATAGACCTATGAGATAGGCACTGTTAGTATCTCCATTTTACAGATGTAAATGATGAAGCCCAGAGAGGTTAAGGAACTTGCTCCAGATCACATAGTTACTATGTGGAAAAGCCTGGATTTGAACCAAGTTAGTCAGCTCAAGCATGGGTTCTGAGCACAATGCTAAACTGCCTCTGCACATATTATCTCATTAAATTCTCATAAACCTCCTTATGACATAGGCATCGTTATCCCCATTTTGCAAATGAGGATTCAAGGCTCCAAGTGTCAGTGGATCACCCAAAGTCATTCTGCTGAGTACAGACCTGGGATTTGAAATCAGGTCTACTATCTCCAGGTGCATTAAACTTTCCATTACAATATAGTCACTTGGCAGAAGGGTTGTCTAGTATGGAATCAAATTAGGAGAAACTGACAGCCTGAGACGAACAAGAAGCCTGTATGATAGGAAGGGGAAGAACTTCAGGGTTTAGAACAGACATGATTTGATTAATGAAGATTGGTCTGGCCTCAGCCTGTCACAGGGAATTGAATCAGGGAAAGAGCAGACATGAGCACTAGATGACATTAGAGGAGGTAAGGCCCTAGAAATGAGCATGGGGGGAGGAAAAGACAGAAAAAAGATCAATATTTAAAGGAAAACCTGATCACTGCGGGGTCTGAATGGCCAAGAGTGATGAAAGAGGACATCAAATCAAGAGGACTTTGCTTCTGTATCTAAATGACTTAATGGACTATTGACAGGGACTGAGATGTTATATGAGCAGCTGGTTTGTGGCAAAAAATGAAGGTTGTTTTTGAACATGTTGCAGTCTGCTTGGCAGAACAATGACCAGTACATTCCCACGGAAATGGCCAGTAGGCAGTCAGGGACATGGGATTGGAGCTCAGGTAGAGAGATGTCAATCAAACCAGTGAGATCCCAAGGAAAATAGGTTTTTTAATAGTCAGAATAAGCCAGGAGTCAGCAGAGAATAAAAGTGAATAACAAAAGAGATCAGTCCCACAGTTCAAGACAAGTAGTTAGGGCCAAAGCAGAGATAAAAATTAAAAGGACACAGCAGCAGACGAGATCTCCACCAATGTTAGGGAGAAATGACCACAGAGGACATTTCCATCCTATTTCTGGCATTTTGGGGTGTTCCCCTATTACAGGAGCCAAACCCAGATTAACTGGATGCGACCCTGTACTCTGACTCTGCAAAGCAATCAGGAATCTTCCTAGCAGAGAGTACACAGTCTACATCAGCACAGAGAGAAAACCGAAGTTATCAAAAAGGGGCTCTCCACTGAATTGTACGCTTTAAAATGGCTAAAATGATAAATGTTATATATATTTTACCACAATAAAAGGAGGGCCTATCCCCTGAAAATATAAACATCTATGGATCCCCCAAATCTCCGAAAGCTCATCAAATTTAGCATCCCCTGCACCACCCCTCTTTGTTAAAGATCTTGATTTCTTTGCCCAAGTTGGTGGCTGTGGTGCTAAGGGCTTGAAGGGACCTATGAAGCCATGGATGCTGTGGCTACCTGGCTCCCATGTCCCTTCTGATCTGGAAAGAAAAAGGAATAGTCAGTTGTGCTCAGTTTGCAGTGGAAATTCCTCTTCTGGCCATTCTGCTGCTCCACCTGTCCTTTTTTCAGAACATTGGGAACGAGATACATTGGCCAAAGCCCCACCCTCTGTGACATCTTCTGCCTGGCAGAATTAAGAAAGTGAGACGTAGAGCGACTCAGCCAACACCTGGGAGAGACTCACCTGAGAAAGGAACCTAGGCGTCCTGTAATTTCAGTTCTTCCTCATTGCCCTTTGGATACGCCCTTGGGGTTGTAGGGGCCTCCTAACCAGAAATCACCTCCAAGCCTATATCCAATTCCTTTCCTGCTCGATATATAACCTATTCCTAGGTCAGGAATCTTCCACAACCTAGGGCAGCCCAAAGGGGCTCCTGCACTCTTGAAAGTAGCAAGGTGGGGTTCCTCCTCATTTTATAAGTGAGGAAACTGTGCCCGGGATTGGTTTGCCCAAGTGCATACACCTGGCTAATTGCAGAACAGGAAGGAGAGCCGGTCTTCTGACCCACTCTCCAAATCGCTTGCAGCTAGACAAAGAGATCCCGGCTGAAATATTTGGAATTCTATTTTTATTGAAGCTTTGCGTTTCCCAAGATTTAGTTTCTTTTACTCCCTCTTTCTCAAACGATGTTTAAAATGTCTGGAAATGCCAATTAGGGGTCTAGAAGAGAATGGTAACAGCAGTGATGGAGTGGGGAGGCTCCCTGGTTACCCACAAAACCATCACATACTGCCTATTATGCTGTGGCTACAACTCAGATCCGGGCCCTCCCTCAACCCTTGTGCAGCAGAGCCTAGTAAGGGGCCCTGTACACGAGGGCTCCTTGTCCTCTCTGTCACAGGCTATGTATGTTGACCTTTGTGTCTGCCTCTGAAATCCTTGATTACCAATGTCAACGGGCAGCCCATTGGCTTGGGAAGGGCCCTCCAAGGCTATGGCAAGATAGAAGAATGACAGTACAGCTCATCATAAATGTATTTATCAGTTGAACTTCAGGAAAAACTGGTTGCTCAGGCTTGCCACCTCAAGCAAAATAGCTTTGTGTGAAGCTTGACATGGTGTGTGTCTGTGGGTCAGTTCAGCACACAAAAGATTCTTTTTTTCTATTCTGTAGATCATTCAAGCTATAAAGTTAACCAGAGAAATGGACTATCTGTTTTTATCAAACCTATATTTTTCTATGGTCATTTTCTGAAAATGCTGGAATGTAAGTCTAGAACTTTTAAGTCATAGAGACATATACTCACAAAATAGTAGAGCTGTATGGGACTTGGAAATCACCAATCCAGCCCCTAATTTTGCAGATAAGGAAGCTGCGGTTTGCCATTATTGGAATATTGTGCTTCTATGTAGCCTAAGAGTGTACTCATTTTTTTACAAGCTAAAATCACACTGTTGGCTCTCATGGTGCTGGTGGTTAGCCTAAATAAAACCCTTAGTATTTTTCCTATAAACTACTGCTTAGCTAGATTTTCTGTATCCTGGGTTTATACAATAAATTTCTTAAATTTTTGTTCAG
>RJWJ010020952.1:0-28442 GCA_004363605.1 Indri indri | reverse complement strand
TCTTGTATACTCCTGGATAGAGCTGGAACACATTCTACTAAGTGAAGTATCCCAAGAATGGAAAAACAAGCACCACATGTACTCACCATCAAATTGGTATTAACTGATCAACACATAAGTGTACATATAAGAATAACATCTATTTGATGTCAGGCAGGGGGGAGGGGGAAGGGGAGGGGGAGGGGGCGACGGGTATTTGCATACACAAAGAGTGCGATGCGCACCATCCAAGGGATGGGCACACTTGAAACTCGGACTTGGGGGGGGAGTGGGGAGGCAAGGGCAACATACATAACCTAGGCATCTGTACCCCCATAATACGCTGAAATAAAAAAAAAACAAAAAAAAACTATAGTGAGATACCACTTCACTCCCACTAGGATGGTCATTTAAAAGAATGGAAAATAACAAATATTGGCAAGAATGTGGAGAATTTGGAACCCTCATATATTGCTAGTGAGAACATAAAATGGTGTGACCACTCTGGAAAACAGTTTGGTGGTTCCTCAATAAGTTAAACATAAAATTATCACATGACCTAGCAATTCCACTCCTAGGCATATACCTGAAAGAACTAAAAACAGATGCTCAAATAAAGACCTGTTCACAAATGTTTATAGAAGCACTATTCACAGCAGCCAAAAGTTGGATATAAGCCAATTGTCCACCAACAGATGAATGGATAACCAAATGTGGTATATCCACAATGAACTATTATTCACCATAAAAAGGAATGAAGCAGGCCGGGTGCAGTGGCTCACCCCTGTAACTCTGGCATTCTGGGAGGCCGAGGTGAGGGGATCGCTTGAGCTCAGGAATTCGAGACCAGCCTGAGCAAGCGTGAGACCCCGTCTCTACTAAAAATAGAAAAAATTAGCCTGGCGTGATGGTGGCGCCTGTAGTCCCAGGTACTTGGGAGGCTGAGGCAGGAGGATGGCTTGAGCCCAGGAGTTTGAGGTTGCTGTGAGCTAGGTGGACGCCATGGCGCTCTGGCCCAGGCAACAGAGTGAAACTGTCTCAAAAAAAAAAAAAAAAAAAAGAAAGTATTGACAAATACTACAACAGTGCTCAAACTTGAAAACATTATGCTAAGTAAAGGAAGTCAGATGTAAAAGGCCACATATTGTATGATTCTATTTATATGAAACGTCCAGAACAGTCAAATCCATAGAGACTGGAAAGCATAGTAACAGTTGCCAGGGGTTGAAGGGAGGGAATATAGGGAGTGACTGCTTAATAGGTATGGGGTTTCTTTTAAAGGTGATGAAAATATTATGGAACTAGATAGAGGTTATGACTGCATAACATTGTGAATGCACTAAAAGCCACTGAATTACACACTTTAAAATTGTTAAAATGGAAAAATGTCTAAAGCAATTAAATATCTTTACCTTCTCTTCCATACCGCAAGGACTTTAACACTTTAATGCTGATCATCACCTCCTGGCTTTCTTGTTGTTTTTGTATATACTCAGGCTTTATTTTTATCACTAAGAGACATTAGAGAAATATGGAGAAAAAGAAGTTGTTGACATGTGTTTCTGGGAGTGTCATTACCCTTTGATTAAATAGCTAAGGAAGAGGTTAGAAAATATTTATAGCCAGTTAGTAAACATTAAAGTTGAATTTATAACAGTCTGTATCTTGTCATTATAAAGTTGGGTTTCTATATAGTATGTTTACTAAAAAAATACAAAGCTTTTATATAACATTGAGGGATAGAGTTGTTTTAATATATATCTTCCACAAGATCATTGACTTATAATTTTGGGATTATATTTGATAAAATGTTTGTGACAGAAAATCTTATTTGTTCACTTAAAGTTGCAAACTGTATTTGTCACTGGAGATTGGATTTGCTTACCAATCTTCCAATAGATAATTTGTTGTGATCTCAAGTGACCTTGTAAATAACTCAATCGGCATTATATAGTGCTGTAGAATTTCTGGAGTTAGCAATGGTATGTTTTCCTGCTTGACTAAGTTTGTGCCAGTAAACAATGCACAGTATCATTCTTCTACATTATCCCTGCCAGGCTGTGTTTTGTTTTGGTCTTTCTTTAATTTTGCTTTGTACTAAGGGATTCTGTTTGATCCGAAGATTGAAATTTGTTTTTCTTATTATTCTTATTTCATTTCAAATAAGTTTTCTCCTATTGTTTTATTTTATCGCACTCACTCTGAACTTTCCTTTAGGAACTTTCCATTTTAAAAAAATTGTAGTAAAAACACTTAGAATGAGATCTACTCTCTTGACAAAATTATAAGTGCATAATATAATATTGTTATTAATAACTATAGGCACAATGTTGTACATTAGATCTGTAGAAATTATTCATCTTGAATAACTGAAACTTTATGCCCATTGAACAGCAACTCCCTATTTCTTTCTCAGTCTTTCTCTCTCTATACATATAAATTCTCCCAGATTAAGACTCCATTTCTTATTTCTTTTATTTGATTTTGCCTCTCATGAATTATATTATTTTTTATTCTGAGTTCAATTTAATCTGGTTTTCTAAGTCACTAATTTAGTTTTTAAAGTGTCTATTCTGCTATTCAGCGCCTCTATTCATTTTTAAAATATCATTGTTCACATTTTTCTTTCCAGTGTAAAAACACAATTCTTAAAGGCATTTGTTTGTATGTGTCAATATTTTATTTAACTCATTACTGAGAAAACCAGCAGGAGGACAAAAGAGCTGGTTCCATGAGCATTTGAGAAATACAGACGTATACAGTCAATGGGAAAATAATGCCAAAATAAGAGGATTAAGCTAAATTTAAGAGTGGTTAATCTTTTACAGGAAATAAAACCATATCACCTTTGGGGTTAACTTCTCTACCAGGCTATAAAACAAAACAACTTATTGATTTCTGTAGGTTAACTTCTAACCTTACGGAATTTTACAGGACTATAAGTCATTTGCACCTTCATCAGTTGTGGATTGTGACTATACTGTGACAGCTATGCTACAGTCCCCAAAGAGGTCAGATTAGGGTCAAGCAGGATTATTAGGAAATGCTCTAGCATAGAAAAAAAAAAGCAGCCATTCTCTTGCCTTTTTGTGTAGTCGTTGTCAAGGGGGCAGGCAGATAGAAGGAGCAGTAAACCCTTCTCAACCTTGAGGGGCGTGGGGCAAGGTAAGCATTTCTCTTATGTAGTGGATATGGAGTGTTTTCTCTCTGTTTTCACCAGTTCAATTTTTTTGACTCCTTGATGTATATAAATAGGACTCTAGTTTTCATTCATGGTATAAAATTTCCCATGTTACATTTTTGTTGTGTTGTTTCAGCAGTAAATTAGGGGAGGGAGAGAGTAAAATGAGTGCATGATTAGAATTAGAATGTTCGTGTCTCCTATTCCAGACAGCCACGTATTTTCCTCAGTTTTCCACTGAAATATTAAATATATGTCCTTTAGAAGCATATTATCATCATTACCTTTCTTGGATATTGCAAATTTCAAGAGGACATTGTCATTTTATTACAAGGTTCCTAATAATTCCATAACCCTAACCTATATTTCACTGGTCAGAATTAAGACTAAATGGCTTTATTTCTACATCCTTCTGAGATTAAATAGAACTATTTTATGACCATTCACCCCTTTAAAATATGATTAAATCTATGGGTACTTTTGTCAGAAAAATGCATATATGCACTCATGCAGGTCTCTCCTCACTTCTTTTTGCCTAGTTACGTGGGAAGCAGCTGCAGAAAATGGGTAGGAGTTAAGTTAAATTGGATGCAACACCCCCAGGAAATGCAGGATTAATGACAATTAATTTGGGAGGCTTCCAATTAATTTGGGGGCAGTGTATAGTTTAAATACATAGAAAAATGATGGCACCATGGACAGTGTGGGGCAGGAAGTAACCTGAAGTTCAGGCACAAAAGTAGAAGGCAAGCCTGAGGAGGACACTGGCTTCGAGTTAGGGACTAGACTGAAGCTGAGGAGACAGCGGCCAGGGGACCGTCAGTAGAGCTGCTATGCCTCGCAGCCCAGAACCTCCAGCCTCAAAGCAATCTGGTTCACCCAGCTCTGAGGGTGAATTCTAATGTAGCGAGTCAGTAGCGGTGGGTCTAGAGAGTTCACCACAGGTGTGAAGGAGTCTTGATTTCCCTGAAAAACCTGAAAGAGAAAAGATAGCATTTATTAGTTGTCTGACAGGAAAAACTAGAATTAACAGCACTTTGCTTGCCTGCTTTGGAGGCCTTTGCTCTCGCTAGGTCTTATATCTGGAATGTTCTCATCCACTTCACAAATGTCAGATAAATGGAGTGCTTTGATTTAGGTCACACATAGCATCTCTGTGTTTGACCATCTGGAGGCTGAAGTCAGGTGTGGAATGCAGTGTAGCCCAGTGGCTTTGGCAGGAGAGGGTGAAGAGGGGAGAAGGAAGAGGGAAGAGAGTCTAAGACTCAAGGCGCTTGCCACTCTGGGACTTTGAAGGCCTACAAGGACAGACAGACAGGATGAAATCCTGAAGATCTCCTTGAGGTAGTTTGTGTGAAAAGAGGCAACTTGTCACCATAATGGGAAAGAAGTGGTTAAACAGCAACAAAAAGGCTCCTGCTTCCTGGGGCTATTGGGTGACATTTCCCAGCAATAATCTTGGCATCTATATCTCTGCAAAGTATGGTGTTGGTTTCACTTAAGATTCCAAGTGGGAAGAGACTTTTCCTGGCAAATGCACTGTGAAGTAACTTTATTTTCATTACTTTAGCTACATTTTCCCCTTAGGTTCCCAACCCTGATTGCTTATTGGAATCACCTAGGGAGCTTTTTAAAAATAATTATGCCTGGACTAGCTCTTCCCCCAGAGATGTCGATTTAATTGGTCTGCTCCCACCCTGGCCCCCTTACACGGCAGCCAGAAAGATCTCAGTATATAAACCTGGTGATACCACACTCTCAATTAAAACCTTCCATGTAACTTAGAATAAAACCTGAATTCCTTATTCTGGTCTCCAAGCTCTGCCTGATATAGCCCTGGCCAAATCTCTGATCTCATCTCCCACTACATTCCCCCTATTTCACTGCATTGCAGATAGACTGGTCTTTCAGTTCCTGGATACTGCCAACTCTTTTTACTGTGAGAGCCTTTGTATATGTGATTCCCTCTGCTTGAAAGGCTCTTAACCCTTCTGTTTCTTCTTCTTTCATCCATCTTTTTTAACCTTTGGGTCCTAGTTTAAATGCTACATCTTTAGAGAATTCTTCCTCATCTAAAATAGGACTCCTGTTTATTTTAAATCTCAACTTGATGTTTTCCTTTGTAGCATTCAATATCTTCTCATTTATCTGTTTAAATGTTTATTGGCTGTTTCCTCTGTCTTCACTACTGAATGTCAGTTCCATGAGGGCAGAGACCTTGGTCATTATTTTATCTTCAGACATAGAATATATAGCATCATGTGTATTATGGGAAACATACCATAAACACTTGTAGAAGGAAGTTTGTGCATTTGATAAAACTTTTGAGAAACATTAAGATCTTTATTCTGAGATTCATTTACAAATGTTTATGGTATATTTGGAGGCTTGTACAACTTTTGTTAGACTTAATCCTTATTATTTCACCTCAAGTTTTATTTTGAAAAGTTACCAACCCAGAGAAATAGAAAGAATAATACAATGAACACCCTTAAATCCTTTATCTAGATTCACCAGTTGTTAACATGTTGAGATATTTCCTTTACCTCTCTTTCTCTCCTTCCCCATATACTTTTTTTCTGAACTATTCGAAAGGAAATTGTAAACATAATATTATCTAATATTCAAATTTTTTAAGTCATCATGATATCCTATATAGTTTTTCCAATCCAGAATCTAATAAAAGATCACACATTGCATTTACTTTTCATGTTTATTTTGAGTGTCCTTTAATCTAGAATAGATATCCAGTCTCCAGTCTCTTTTTGTCCTTCATGATAGAGACATTTTTCAGAAGTCCAGTACACTTGTAGAATGTCCCACATTCTAAATTTGAATGACTGTTTTCTCATTATTAGATTTTGGTTAAACATTTTTAGTAAGAATACAAAGTAGGAGATATGTCCTTCTCATTGCATTACATCAGGGGGTTACATGATGCCAAATTGTCCCATTATTGATGATGCTAAGTCTGATCACATGATTAAGCTGGCGTTCACCCAATCTATTATAAGGGCAACCATTTCCCTTTCCTAACAAACAGTCTGTGGTGTGACACTTTGAGATTGTGTAAATATTCTGTTTCCCAACAAGCTTTCATCCAGTGAGTTTAGCATCCATTAAAGATCTCTACAAATATTCAATAGTGTATTGGTGGTTGCAAATTTATTTTCCTATGTTGTCATTTCTCCTACATTTATTAGCTGGAATCCTTCTGTGATGAAATGCTTCCCCTCTCCCTTTATTTTATTATGGACTCCTGGATTATTTATTTATTATGTGTATTATAATTCATTACCATTGTTATTCTTTTTGATGCTCAAATTGTCTCAAATTTGGCCAATAGGAATCCCTTCAAGCCAGCTTCTGTGTTCTTTTCACGTGATCCCATTAGTGTTTCAAATCTTCCTTCCATTCTGGCACATCAGGATGTTCCAAGATCACCTGGCAGTTTCCTTGCTCTACCCTTGGAATCAGCCATTTCGTTAAGGAACCCAGATTCCTTTTACTAGGGAATGGTATTTAGAGACCAAGGTCTCTAAATGGGCATGGGGTATGCTCATTGCTACTGCAATGTAATTATTTCTAGATCCTCTCAGTGGACGGTGTTAGGAAATATATTTTTAAAATTCCTGAGTTCTTACTGACACTTGTAATGAAACTCTAACATTACTTGTATTTGTATTAGTTTTCTAATTAGTTTTTCTAATGAGTTTTCTAATTTCTAATGCCGTAATAGATTACACAAACTGGCGGCTTAAAAACAAAAGAAATTTATTCTGTCATAGTTCTAGAGGCTCAAAGTCTGGAGCCTGGAACACGGGTACAAGACACTGAGTCAAACACACTATCACATTTAAAGCTATTTGGCGTATGTCATGTCCACTCACATTCTATTGGTCAAAATGAGTCATATGGCCCAAAGTCAATGAGGTTTTCAAGGAAAGAGGGAGTAAAAAATCAAGAAAAATAGTACCATCTGCCTCATCTGCCATTTTCTGTTCATTTAGAAATTCCTTATATTCTCTTGTTCCAGCAATGAGAGGTGATTAAGGCAGAGGTGAGAGGTCTGGGCGGCTTACTAAATTTCTTGGTTCAGGAGCGCCCTCTACTATTGACAAAGTGAAGTACAATTTATTTAATGGCACCAGAAGAAGTTTGTGTGTCTTGTGATTTCGTGCTTCTTTTTTTTATAGGATACTAATTTCCAACATTTGCTTTCTTCTTTCATTTCATTTTTTACCATCTATTTTTTTCCAAAATCAAAATAGCTTTTTTTATGATTATGAAAGTAATACTTATTGCAAAGAAATTAAGACAGCATTATCTCTAGTTCTATGGACTTTCAATCCCTTTCCTTTCAGTTCCCCAGAAGCCACTGCAGGTCTCAGAAATTAGTATTTAATCACTTTAAGGGGGAACTTTCTCTTTCCAGAAGTGATTTTATCTGTGTTATGTCACCACTAGGTCTCACACTGACTTTCCTAATTTTTGCACAGTCTCTCCTGGACTTTCTCCAGAGTGAGCTCTGAAGCTGGGTTGGCTAGCTTTGCTTTGGATGTTTATTTCCTACTTGTAACTAGAAACTTACAGTATTCTTTGCCTTCTAGTTATTTTATAGGTGGGTTGTTTTATTCACAATTTTAAATTTTATATGTGTGTGTGTGTGGTTTTTGAATATTGTGGAAAGATTTAGGTAGCTGCCATTATCTGACAGGAACGTGCAATTTAGGACTTGGAATTTTTTTTTTTGAGATAGAGTCTCACTCTGTTACCCAGGCTGGAGTTCAGTGGTATCATCATAGCTCACAGCAACCTCAAACTCCTGGGCTCAAGCGATCCTCCTGCCTCAGCTTCCTGAGTAGCTGGGACTACAGGCGTGCACCACCACGCCCAGATAATTTTTCTATTTTTTGTAGAGATGGGGGTCTCTTGCTCGGGCTGGTCTTGAACTCCTGACCTCAAACAATCCGCCCACCTTGGTCTCCCAGAGTGATAGGACTGCAGGTATGAGCCACCATGCCTGGCCTGTACTTGGAATTTTTAAATGGTATTTTAAACTATTTTTCCAACTATTTGTTTCTAGCATGTAGAGATACAATTAATTTTGCTATTTATTTTGTTTTCAGCAAAGTTGTAAAAATTTAAATTAATTCTAATCATTTATATATAGATTCTTTTGGATTTTCTATCTGTGACATCATATCTTCTACACATGACGAGACTTTGTTTCATCTTTTCTAATCATTACATACTTTCTTTTTCTCACCTAACTGCATTGTTTAGGGAATCTGATACAGTTTTAAGCTAACATATGGCAGATTAAAGATGACTATGAGTTATTTTACACTCCTTCCATAGAGAGGTAGGTCTATTGTGCTTCATTCTAAATTTGGGTTGGCTGTTGGCTATTTGGACCAATAGAGTATGACAGAAATGATGCTATGTCAGTTCTGTATGACAGAAATGATGCTATGTCAGTTCTGAGCCTGGCCTTTAAGAAGACTGGCAGCTTCTACCTTGGTATATTGGAATCTAGTTCTTATGTAAGAAGAGAGACTATCCTAAGACCACCGTGCTATGAGAAGCCCAAGACATGTGAAGAGGCTCTGAAGGATGGAGACATGTGGCTAGGAAAGTCAAGGAAAGCCAAGGCACCAGACATGTGAGTGAAGTGAATCCATCTATCCATTCATTCCCACCAATACCACATGGATCAGAGCAAAACAAGGAGTGTAAAAGAATTCAGGCCATGAATACCCTTTATCAGATTAAGTAATTTCCCTTCTAGTCTTAGTTTGCTATTTTTTAAAAATTAAGAGCAGATGTTGAATTTTATGAAATGCTTTTTCAACATTCATTGGTCACATAATCCTTCAGTATGTTAATGTGATGGTGAGTTATATTAATTTTCTAATGTTTAAGCCAACCTTGCATTCTTAGGATAAATCCAACTTGGATCCATATTGCTAATATATTATTTAGGATCTATGTTCATGAATAAAATAGGCCTATTATTTTTCTTTCTCATATTGTCCTTGTTAGGTTTTGTTGTCAAGGTTATGCTATTATCATAAGAGAGTTGAATAATGTACAGTCTTTTTCTATTTTCTGGAAGAATCTTTTTAAGATTCCCTTGAAATTAAGAATCCCTTGAAAATTTGGTAGGAAGTTTTTTGTAGCCATCTGGATCTGGAGTTTTCTTTGTGGAAAGATTTCTGAATACCAATTCAATTCCTCAAAGGTTATAGGAGTTTCAAGGTTTTCTATTCCTTCTTAAATAAGTTATATTTACTAGAAATTAATTCATTTTACCCAATTTTCCAAACTTACTGTTATGAGATTAATAAATATCCTCTTATTTTTTATGTTGGCAGAATTTTTGTGCAAGATCCTTATTGATGTCCTGTGTTTCATTTCTGATATTGATTGTTTGTGACTTCTTTCTTTTTGTCTTGATCAGTCTTGCCAGAAGTTTGTCAATTTTCAAGGAACAAACTTTTGGTTGGTTTGTTCTTTATACTGCATGTTTCTTTTTTACTTCATTTACTTCAAATCTTTATTATTTTCTTGCTTCTACTTCCTCTTGGTTTATTTTGCTATTTTCTTAGTTTCTTGAGATGTGCCTTAGCTCTGCAGTCCCACCCCCAGGCTGTGGACTGATACTGGTCCCTGGCCTGTTTTTGAACCAGGCGGCACAGCAGGAGGTGAGCAGTGGGCAAGCAAACGAAGCTTCATCTGTATTTACAGCTGCTCCCCATCGCCCACCATCTCCCCCCACTGCCCCATGTGTGCAAAAATTGTCTTCCATGGAACCTGTCCCTGGTGCCAAAAGGGCTGGGGACAGCTGCCTTAGCTCATAAATTTTCAGCCGGTCTTCTTTTCCAATATATGTGCTTAGGGCTATACATTTCCTTCTAAATATTGCTTTAGCTGATTCCCACATTTTGATAAGTAATGTTTTGTTATCATTCAGTTCAAAATACTTTATAATTTATGATTTCTTCTTTGACATATGGGTTCTTAACGATGTATTACTTGATTTCTAACATAGGAAGATTTTATAGTTATCTCTTTCTTATTTATGTCTGGTTTAATTATATTGTGATCAGAAAACATGGTCTATATTATCTGAAGTTTGAGACTACTTTATTTTAGCTTATTTATAGCTTAAAATGGAAACTTTTAGTAAGTATTTCCTTTGTGCTTAGAAAGAATGTGTAATTCTGCAGTTTCAAGGTACAATTTTCTAAATATATCCATAACGTTAAATTTGTGAATTGTTTTGTTAATTGTTCTATTTCTATACTTTATCTTTGTCTGTTTTGTCAATTGATGAAAGAGATGTGTTAAAATTTACCACTTTAAATTTTGAATTTGTCTATTTTCCTTTTTTTCTGTCAGTTTTTGCTTTTTTTTTTTTTTTTTTTTTTTTTTTTTTTTTTTTTTTTTTTTTTTTTTTTTTTTTTTTTTTTTTTTTTTTTTTTTTTTTTTTTGAGACAGAGTCTCACTGTGTTGCCTGGGCTAGAGTGCCATGGCGTCAGCCTAGCTCACAGCAACCTCAGACTCCTGGGCTCAAGCGATCCTTCTGCCTCAGCCTCCCGAGTAGCTTGGACTACAGGCATGTGCCACCATGCCTGGCTAATTTTTATGTATATATATATTTTTAGTTGTCCAGATCATTTCTTTCTATTTTTTAGTAGAGACAGGGGTCTTGCTCTTGCTCAGGCTGGTCTCAAACTCCTGAGCTCAAGCGATCCTCCCGCCTTGGCCTCCCAAAGTGCAAGGATTACAGGCACGAGCCACTGCGCCCGGCCCTTTTTACTTTCTTGATATTATCCTTTGATGTTCAAAAGCTTTTAATTTTGGTTTATATTATTTACTTTTATTTTTTTGAACGGGGTGGACTAAGGAGGGGGGTTCAGTTTCCTTTTTTTTTTTTTTTTTTGAGACAGAGTCTCACTGTGTTGCCCGGGCTAGAGCGCCGTGGCGTCAGCCTTGCTCACAGCAACCTCAAACTTCTGGGCCCAAGTGATCCTCCTGCCTCAGCCTCCCGAGTAGCTGGCACCACAGGCACACACCATCATGCCCGGCTAATTTTTCTATTTTTATTAGAGACAGAGTCTCACTCTTGTTCAGGCTGGTCTTGAACTCCTGACCTCAAGCAATTCACCCACGTTGGCCTCCCAGAGTGCTAGGATTACAGGCATGGGCCACCGGGCCCAGCCCAAAAGCTTTTAATTTTAAAGAAGTCTAACATATCAATTTCTGTAGTCATTGCTTGTGATTGTGGTGTTACATCAAAGAAACCATTGTCAAATCCAATATTGTAACAATTTACCCCTATGTTTTTTTTTCCTAGAGTTTTATAGTTTTAGTTCTTTTACTACTTTGAGTTAATTTTTGTATATGGTAAGGATCCAATTTCATTATTTCGCATGTGGATATCTAGTTGTCCCAGCACTATTTGTTGAAGAGACTATTCTTTTCCCACTGACTGGTCTTGGCACCCTTACTGAAAATCAATTGACTATAGCAGATTTATTTATGGTCTCTGAATGCCATTCCATTGATCTATATGTCTATATTTATGTCAGTACTTCACTGTTTTGATTCCTGTAACTTTGTAGTAAGTTTTGAAGTTGGGAAATATGACTCCTTTATTGTTGCTCTTTTTCAGGATTGTTTTGGTTATTTGGGGTCTCCTGAGATTCCATGTGAATTTTAGGATAGGTTTTTCTATTTCTACAAAAAATCCCATTCGGATTCTGATAGGGAATGCTTTGAATCTGCAAATTGTTTTGGGTAATAGTTTCATTTTAATATTAAGTCTTCCAATCCATGAATCCAGGATATCTTTCCATTTGTTTAGGTCTTCTTTAATTTCTTTCAACAGGATTTTTTTAGTTTTTATTGTACAAGCCTTGCACCTTCTTGGTTAAATTTATTCCTAAGTATTTTATTATCTTTAATGTTATTGTAAATAGAATTGTCTTCCTAATTTACTTTTCAGATTTTTTATTGTTAGTGTATAGAAATACAACTGATTTTTCCATGTTGATTTTGTATCCTGCAATGTTTTTTTTTAAACTGCCTAATAATTTTGGATAATTTATCTTTTATTTTTATGTTTCCACATTTCATTGCTTTAAATATTTTATGCATAATTATTTCATATTATGTATCTGATAATGTCAATATCTGATGTTCTTCAAATTCTAAATCTGCATTGATTGTTTCTGCTCACTTGTACTCAAGTCGTCTTGTCTTGCATGTTTGCTGACCTATGTCTATACTCTTATAATTTTAATATGTGAGAATCCTAGAAGCCTAAAGTTGGTGTGCTTTTTCCTAGAGTGTATTTAAGAATAGTTCTTCCAGGTGCCCGAGGATACTACTTATCTGCAACTCTATTAGCTTTCTTCTGGGGTTTATGACTTAATACAGAAGTCTCACATTCAGTTCTCCTTGCATTTTGCTCAAGGTTTAGGCTCCCAATAACAACACTAATATGGGCATTTTCCCTGTGGAAAGGTGTTCCCTTTTATATTTGTTCATTTTTCACCTCTCTCTGTTCCCATTATTTTAAATAAAAGCTCATGGGTTTTTTTTTTTTTTTTTTTTTTTTTTGGTGGTGGTGGTGGTGAGACTGGAGATTGCCCTTCAGTCTGTATAGCAATGCATTAAGAAGTATGTATTGTCAGTGATATAGCTTTTTTTATTGCTATGAAACACATAATATAAAATTTATCATTTTAACCACTTAAATGTACAATTCAGTGGCATTAAGTACATTTACAATGTTATGCAACTATCACCATCCATTTCCAGAAGTTTTTCATCAGCCAAAACCAAAACTCTGTACTCATTAAACAATAACTCTCCATTATCCCCCTGCCAGTTCCTGGTAACTTCACTTATAATTTGTGTCTCTATGAATTTGCCTATTCTAAGTACCACATTGTGATGGTTAATTTTATACGTCAACTTGACTGGGCCATGGGGTGACCATATATGTGGTCAAACTTAATTCTATATGTGTCTGTGAGAGTGTATTTTGGTGAGATTAACATTCAAAGTGGTAGACTGAGTAAAGCAGATTGCCCTCCCTAATGTGGGTGCACTTTATGTAATCAGTTGGAGGCCTGAATATAATAAAAAGGCTAAGTCTCCCTTAGTAAGACAGAATTCTTTCTACCTGAATAATTTTGAACTGGGATTTCAGATTTTTCCTTCCTTTGGGCTCAAACTAAAACATCTTCCTGTGTCTTGAGCCTGCTGATCTTCGAATTGGAACTACATTATATGTTCTCCTGATCTCAGGTCCCTCAGACTTGGACTAGAACTACACCATCAGCTCTCCTGGGTCTCCAGGTTGCCAACTCATCCTGCATATCTTGGTATTTGTGAGATTTTGTAATCAGATGAGCTAATTCCTTATAATAAATGTGTATGTGTGTGTGTGTGTGTGTGTGTGTGTGTGTGTGTGTGTGTGTCTCCTGTTGGTTCTGTTTCTCTGTGGAATGCTGACTAATGCAGATTTTGGTACTGAGAGTGGTTCTAGAGGAACAGAATTTAAGGATGAGTTTTCTGGATTGGCTATTGGATTGTTTGAATTGGTTCTCTAATCTGATTAAATTTAAAGACACTAATGACTCTATTTCCAGTAGTAAAAAGAGTCCATTGTATGATCTGGCAATAGAGATATGAAAAATATCTCCATCGAATACTCTTAATCGACCACTTATAAGAAGCAAGGATCTGAGCGACTATGTTTGTGATACTTATGAACATATTTGTCAAACTAATGAATATAATGACATTGGCTCCTAATGTTGCTGGACAAAGTGATGAAAGAAACAGATAAGCTCATGGATTTAAATTGCCAGCTCGAGAGCTGCATAAATTACCTGAAAGCTTTTATGTATGCCCTGAAGGAGAGCCTTATCTCTTGTACCCACAGGTCTGAGATTTCTGAAAATCAAACCCAGAATCTCATCCTGTGTGGCTGAATTACAATGCAAGTTGAATTTCCAGCCTCACAAGATGTCTACTGTTAAATTGAGGGCATTGATTGGAAAGGAATGGAATCCTGAAAGTTGTAATGGGGGCATGTGGAAAGATTAAGCTGAGGACATTGAACCCCTAAGTTCTGATGAGTCTTATTTGCCAATGGAAGCAAACTCTCCATCCCCAATGAAAGAGGTGACTCCACTTCCAGTGGAAGTAGCCTCCCCATCTCCAGCGGCCTCTCTATCCCCATCTGAAGGGATTATTTCTCTATTGCCTGAGGAAAATGTAATGGTTTCTTCTGAGGCAGTTGCCATGCAAGATAATGTTGATTCTCCTCAGGACCCGCCTACACCACCTCTCTTTGTTTTTAGACCTAAAACTATGCTCAAGTCACAGCAAATCCTTGAAGGTGAGGTACAAAGTATGACCCATGAGAAGGGGTACTACATTCAAAAAGAACTACTTGAGATTTCTAATTTGTACTAATATATCCAGGAAAGATGTGTGGGAATGGATACTAAGAATGTGGGATAATGGTGGAAGAAACATAAAGTTGTATCAGTCTGAATTTATTGATACAGGCTCATCGAGCAAAGATTCCGCATTTAATGTTGCAGCTTGTGGAATTAGAAAAGACTCTAATTGTTTGGTAAGTTGGCTGAAACATGGACCAAAGGGTGGCCCACAGTGAGTGAGATAAAAATGATGGACTTGTCTTGGATTAATGTAGAGAAAGACATTCAAAGGCTTAGGGAGATTGGGACATTAGAGTGTATTTGTACTTTAAAATCTACTCACCCACCATGGGATGGTCCAGAAGATACATCTTTCACCACAACTGTGAGAAATAGATCTGTGAGGGAAGCCCCAGCATCCCTGAAGAGCTCTGTGATTGCTCTTCTGTGTAGGCTGGACCTTACAGCGGGAACTGCTGCCACTAAATTGGGAAACCAACATGCAATGGGAATAATTGGATCTCAAGGTTCCCTAGGGTATCTCTTAGTATTACCATGCCCTGTGATTAAGGTCAATGGAAAACGGCAGCAACCCAATTCAGGCAGGACTAATAGTGGCCCAGGCCTTTCAGGAATGAAGGTTTAAGTCACCCCATCAGGTAAAGAACCACAACCAGTTGAGGTACTTGCTGAAGGCAAAGAGAATGGGTAGTGAGAGAAGGTTGTTATAAATACCAGCTATAACCAGGTCACCAATTACAGAAATGAGGACTGTCATTGTCATAAGTATTTCCCGATTATTTTGTTATGAATGTTTGTATGTATGTATAATATTTTTGTTTTATTCCTTTTCTTACCCCCTTATATAACATATGATGTATTGACTATATAATAGTATTTAAGTATCATTAACTTTACTTCATAGTATTTATGTCATGAGATATCAAGGAGAAGAGTAAGCTTTTTCCTGCCTTCAGATTTGAACTAAAACATCTTAGCTCTTCCTGGGTCTCAAGGCTCCTCTGGGTCATCTCTGGCTTGCTGATTCACCCTGCAGATCTTGGGACTTGTCAGCCTCCATATTAGTCCAATTCCATATATGAGATTATATGTAATATAATCTACTATTGGTCTATTTCTTTGGATATCCCTAATTAATGCACTCATATAAGCAGAATCATACAATATTTATCCTTTTATGTCTGGCCTATTCACTTAGAATGTTTTCAAAGTTCATCCATGTTGTAGTGTGAATCAGAGATACAGCCTTTTTTAAATGGGGACTTCCTCTAGAATACCCATTTTCTAGACTTTAGTCCACCAAACTGCTAGAAGCAGAAGCGTTTAATCCAGTCTTGAGGGATTAGGGAATTCTTCTTAGAGGAGATGATGTTTATCTGAGACTTGAAGAATGAGTCAGGTAAAAGGTATACTAGGAGGTTGCTAGAAAAATATTCCTGGTAGAAGAAACAGTATGTATATAAAAGCCTGGTGTGAGATATAATGCGCTGTAATTAGGGACCTGAGAATTTCTTAGTATGGATGGAGCTTAGAGAGCAAGAGGGAAAGTGACAAGACACTGAACTAGAGAGATTGGTAAGGGCCACATCATAGTGAATTCTTGGTGAAAAAGAATATAAACAATACCATAGATATGAACTATTTTCTTCCTCCATTACTCATGGGGTGATAAGAATTTATGTCATGTCTTCTAATCAGCACATTTGTTGAATTACCCAGAAAACTCAAATCAAGAATGCAGACTGTCCAGACCATTAAAGGTCAGCAAGGCTTGGGGATCTTGCTGATGAGGATACAAACATTATTAAGCATTTGGCAAATAACTCTCATTCTTCTTCACCCCTCTGATTCTTGCCATTATCCCAAATGACATTAAAATCTGTGAGGAGAATTAACTCTTGGCTCTATTCTACCCTTTTCTTGGGATGTTTCCTTGTTTTTAGAGTCACTCTTTTCTCTCAGAATGCCTTTCACAGTGTCCTGTTACCACAGGTACTCTGTAAATTTTACCCTGAAAGTTTGGTCATATACCAACCTTGTTATGTTTCTAAATGTCAAGCTCTAGAAGAGTTTTTTTGTCTTTTATATGAGAGTAGCATACCTTTACTTGGCCATTCTGACAAAAGAGAGTCCAGTGCTGGCCATCTTGACTGCTGGAGATGAGGAACTCCTTCACGTACATGCTGGTAAGGAGAGATTTTACTCCCTGGGTGGTAATTGCTGTGACTTTAATTGTCTTCTGGAAGTCCACTTGTAGCCATTCTTTTGGATTATTCACCTGGGGAAGTCAGTGTTGGACTAGTATCCTCTTGATCACCATTTGCTCCCAGAAATCCCCAAATCCCTTTTTAACCAGCACTTCTTATCACAGCACTTATCACTCTGTATTCCAAGGATTTGTCAGTTTCCCTTATTAGACTCTAAGAAACTTGGGGGCCAAAATCTTTCATAATTCATCTCTGCATCCCTGGGGTCAGCCATTTAATAGGTGCCTGGTCAATGTTTGCTGAATGAATACATGAACCATATATGGACCGAGTAGAGTATAAAAAGTTTGGCAATGTGGTATACAGCCTATTTTGTTTAAAATAAGCCCCTAGAGGAGCAGAGACAATTAACTCCATTCATTCCCCACCAAAAAAGCTATTTGGTGATTGAAAAATCACTGGGTGGCTCTGGAAAATATTTGTGCATGACTGTAACCCTTTCCTTTGAAGTAATGAGAAACCTGGAAAGAAAGATAAGTGTTGATATTTATATGTAAAGTATACTTTAGCTACTATAATTCTTTGACAGATATTAGCCCAGTAGTGGATATAGTGATTTTTCTTCCAGGAGGTTCAATTAGGGATCATTTTCCCCAAAGGATGCTATGAGAAATCACATGGCACATCCACTAAATGCCTGTGGGTTGTCTGCCCATAGTCAGCCTTCCCTGACACTCTTTGTAGGAATAACAGTTGACAGAAATACCTCTGAAGAAATAATCAAAGGATTCCCCTGTTTTTCCCCAACCACTACTCCCTTCTCTGGCCAGTTAAATGGTAAGTCTGTTGCCTCTTACCTGTGGTCTCCAGGCATTAGTCCTTCCCTGGAGGTGAAGTCGGGCTTGTGAAGGAGACCAGGTGGCAAACATATTGGTGAGGTAGGATGAGGCAGTAATCTGTGCATCTGATATTTCTTTACTCTCCATTCCCAACGGCATGCTGCAACCTCAAAGAAATGAATGCAGAATGTTATCACAAGGACAGGCGGTGTCCTAGGTTATACTGGGCTGTCTCCACCTATACTCTAGGACTGTCACCATGACATCATTTTTCAGGCATTAACTTTTGCAGAGATTCTATTATTGTTAACATGCCCCTGTTTTCTGTGCAGCTCTGCTCAGCTCTGTTTGATTTTCCTTGTTAATAGTAGCGTAGGAGGTGGCTGCCTCTGGGGAATCCCATGGTTGCGGTAAAAAAATCCTGGCTTTATCTAAGACTGTGCTGGTTTTACCACTGATAGTTCTGTCTCCTGAGACTGGGACTCCTTTCCCCACAGTCTCAGGATAACTGGGAAAGTTAGTCACCTTACCTATGGTTGGGCGAGGAATGGATATGAGATGACTTGAACTTACTATTTAAATCACAGCCCATCAACTCCATACGAAGAGTGCTGCGGATGCTATAATGAGTTGGGTGCAAACGGATGTACCGAGCAATAATTGGAGGGTTAAAAATATTGTGTTTTATCCCAGATGAATCCACATTGCCAAAGAATACCTGTAGGGAGGGGTTAGCACAAATACATGGAAAGTGAATACAGAGTGTAAAGCAATTTCTCCCAATCACATCTTCCTTCTAGTTTTGCTTTGTGCATTTCTCAAGAGCATCCAACATCCATATAAAACAATTATGGCTAGACAGATGTTAGGATGGTATACACAAAGGAAGAAAGCACTAGGAAGGAGAGCGGAACAAGAGAGATTAGGTCTGGGGCAAGTGAAGTAGTTTTCTACTTTGGGTTCCTGTAAAAGGCTCATAAAAGTTGAGGAAGCCATTTAGGACTTTGATACTCCAGCATGGCTCACAAACCACCACCAGCAGCATCACCTGGAAGCAATTACATAGTACCAGGGGAGTGATATCAGTGAGTTGGTTGAATAGACCCCAGCTCTTATCCACTTATAGGAAAATAATTTGGCAGCTGTCTATGGACAAAAGTGCCTTTGTGGGAGCCTTGGGATCCATGTAGGAGGTTGAGAAACTCTAGAGTAGCCCAAGACTGAGGATGGCTGCTTTGATAAGGCAGGCTTACATTCTGGTGGTGGGCCTGCCAACCATGGTTCTGGCTGCGGACCCAGAAGCAGCCTACCACTCCTGTGGACTTAGTTCCAGCCTTGCTTGAATATGGTCCTGCCACCAGCCCTATCTGTCAAAGGATCTGGAGGAACAACTCCCATTGGCACCACCAGTAACAGGCCTGTTGACTATGAACCCTGAAGCGGCCCTGTACTCAGCTTTAGTACTGCACTACCATGGTCTGGGGGCAGTTCTTCCTGCCCAGGAAACTGATGGGAGCCATGCCCCCAGAAACAGGTCTGCCAATTGGACTTGACTGTGGACCTGACTCCAGTCCTACTTGAGGCAATCCTGCCTACCTAGGGATCTGGTAGAAGCTGTGCCCATCTGTGCCCTCATAACAAGCCCACCAACTATAAGCCCAGCTGGGGACCCTGAAGCAGCCCTGTGTTTCAGGCCCACTCCACCACTGTCCACAGGCAGTGCTGCCTGCCCAAGTACCTAGTCAGATCCACACCTGTCCACAGCACTGGTAATGGGCCCACTGTCTGAGGACCCAGAAGAGGTATCTGTTCTTTCAAATGCACAGACATCAATGGAAGACTACATAGATCACAAAGAATCGGGCAAACACGACACCACCAAAGGGAGCTAATAAAGCTCTGGTAACCAACCATAAATAAATGAAGATTCATGAAATGCTTGACAAAGATTTCCAAAATAATCATTTAGAGAAGCTCAGTCAGCTATAAGAGAACACAGGTAGACAACTAACAAAATCAGGAAAACAATACATGAAAATTAGAAGTTTAATAAAAAAATAAAAACCACAAGAAAGAACCAAAAAGAAATCCCAGAGCTGAAGAACATTATGACTGAAATGAAAAATTCAATAAATATCTTTAATAGCATACTCAATCACACGGAAGAAAGAATCAATGAACTTGAAGACAGGTCATTTGAATTATCCAGTTAGAGGAACAAAAGAATAATGAGGAAGAGTGAAGAGAGTATACATGACTTATGGGACATCAAGCAAAATAATATACACATTATAAGAGTCTTAAAAGGAGAAGAGAGAGAGAAAGGAAGTTTACTTAAAGAAATAATGTGTGAGAACTTCCCAAATCTAGGGAGAGAAATGGACATCTCAATTCATGAAGCCCTAAGGTCTCCAAAAAGGTTGGACCCACAGAAGTCTACAATATGACAAATTATAATTAAATTATCAAAAATCAAAACAAAAAGAGAATTTGGGGACAGTAAGATAAAAGTGAATTGCCACATATAAGACTATGAGCAGATTTCTCAGCAGAAACCTTGCAGGCCAGGAGAGAGTGGAATGATTTCCAAAGTACTAAAAAAAAAAACTTTCCAACTAACCCAACCAAAAACACTTTATCTGGAAAAACTGTTCTTTAAGAATGAAGAAGAGATAAATACTTTCCCAGAAAAATAAAAACTGAAGGGGTTCATCTTCACTAGACCTGCCTTATAAGAAGTGATAATAGGAGTTCTTCAAGTTGAAATGAAAAGACACTAAACAACAACATGAACCATATGAATGTTTAAATATCACTGCTAAAAGGCAAATATAAATAAAAATACAAAATATTGTAATACAATGATGGTATAAATCACTATTAATACCAGTATATAGATTAAAAGAAAAAGAACAGTAGCAGTAACTATAATAAGAGAAATTTGTCAATGGAAACACAATATAAAAACCGTGAACTAAATAAACCTTTTTTTCTTTATAAATTACCCAGCCTCAGGTATTCCTTTATAGCAACACAAACAAAGACAGAAAATTGGTACTGTGGAGTGGGGTGTTACCATAAAGATACCAGAAAATGTGGAAGTGGCTTTGGAACTGGGTAATGGGCAAAGGTTGGAAGAGTTTGGAGGGCTCAGAAGAAGACACAAAGATGAGGAAAAGTTTGGAACTTCTTAGAGATTGGTCAAGTGGTTGTCACCAAAATGCTGATAGAAATGTAGATAGTAAAAGGCCATGCTGGCAAGTTCTCAGATGGAGATGAGGAATTTATTGGGAACTGGGGCAAAGTGCACCTTTGCTACACCTTAACAAAGAACTTGGCTGCATTGTGTCCACGCCCTTTAGCTTTGTGGAAGGCTGAAGGTAAGAGTGATGGCTTAGGGAAGTGGTATCCAAACTTTTTGGCACCAGGGACTGGTTTCATGGAAGACAGTTTTTCCATGGATATCATGGAGGGGGTGGTGTGGAGCTCAGGCGGTGATGTGTGGCCCTTTTCCTAACAGGCCATGGACTGGTAATGGGCCACAGCCCAGGGATTGGGGACTGCAGGCCTAGGGTATCTGGTGAAAGAAATTTCTAAGCAGCAAAGACTTCAAGAAGTGGTTGGGCTGCTTTTAACAGCTTACAATTAGATATGGCAGCAAAGGAATGACTTAAAGTTGGAATTTATAATTAAAAGGGAAGCAGAGCATAAAAATTTGGAAAATTCTCAGCCTGGCCATGTGTTAGAGAAGGAAAGAGCATTTTCAGGAGTGTAATCCAAGCAGGCTGTAGAGCAACCATTTGCTAGAGAGATTAGCACAGATGAAAGGGAGCCAGGTGTTAATAGCCAAGACAGTGGGAAAAAGGCCCCAAAGGCACTACAGACATCTTTCAGGCAGGCCCTCCTATCACAGGCCCAGAGGCCTAAAATGGTCTCAGGGGCTGCCCTACACCACCTCAGGATATTTCTCTTGGCATCCCTGCTGCTCCACCACCAGCTGCAGCTCAAAGGGCCTCAGATACTGCTTGGACCACTGCTCCAGAAAGTGCAAGCAGTAAGCCTTGGTGGTGCCCACATGGTGCTAACTCTGCAGGCATTCTGAATACAAGAGTAGTGGAGGCTTGGCAGCTTCCACCCAGATTTCAGAGGAGGAATGGGAAAGCCTGGGTGCCCAGGAAGAAGCCTGCCAAAGGGGCAGAGCCCCCACCGAGAGACTCTACTAAGGCAATGCCAGCTGGAAATGTGGGGTTGGACCCCCGCACAGAGAGTTCCCAACAGGGCACTGCCTAGTGGAGCAGTAGGAGCAGATTCACCATCCTGCAGACCCAAGAATTATAGAGCCACCAGCTATGTGCAATCTCACCCTGGAAAAGCCATAGGCATTGGATGCCAACTCATGAGAGCAGCCATGTGGGTTTTGCCCAGCAAAGCCATGGGGATGAGGCTGCCCAAGACCTTGGGAGCCCACCCTTCAAACCAGTGTGCCCTGGATGCAAGACATGGAGTCAAAGATTATTTCGGAGCTTTAAGGTTTAATGTTTGCCCTGCTGGATTTCACACTTGAGTGGGGCCTGTTAACCCTTTCTTTTGGCCAATTTCTCCCTTTTGGAATGAGAATGTTTACCGATGTCTGTTACATCATTATATTTTGGAAGTAAACAACTTGTTTTTGATTTTATAGGCTCACAGTTGGAAGGAACTTGTCTTGAGTCTCAGATGAGACTTTGGGCTTTAGACTTTGAAGTCAGTGCTGGAACAAGTTAAGACTTTGGGGGACTATAGGGAAGGGATGATTGTATTTTGTATGTGAGAAGGACACGAGATTTGGGGGACCAGAGGCAGAATGCTATGGTTTGGATATGGTTTGTTTGGCCTTACAAAAACTCATGTTGAAATTTGATCTCCAATGTTGGAGGCAGGGCCTAATGGGAGGTGTTTGGGTCATTTAGGTGGATCCCTCATGAAAGGCTTGGTGCTCTCCTTGCAGTGATGAGTGAGTTCTTGCTCCATTAGTTTCCATGAGAGCTGATTGTTCAGTGGAGTCTGGAACCTCCTCACTCTTTTGCTTCCTCTCTCACCATGTGATCTCTGCACATGCCAGTTTCCCTTCCACTTCTTTTTTTTTTTTTTCTTTTTTTTGAGACAGAGTTTCACTCTGTTGCCCGGGCTAGAGTGCCGTGGCGTCAGCCTAGCTCACAGCAACCTCAAACTCCTGGGCTCAAGCAATCCTACTGCCTCAGCCTCCCGAGTAGCTGGGACTACAGGCATGTGCCACCATGCCCGGCTAATTTTTTCTATATATTTTTAGCTTGTCCAATTTCTTTCTATTTTTGGTAGAGACGGGGTCTCGCTCTTGCTCAGGCTGGTCTCGAACTCCTGAGCTCAAACAATCCGCCCGTCTCGGCCTCCCAGAGTGCTAGGATTACAGGCGTGAGCCACCGCGCCTGGCCTCTCTTCCACTTCTGTTGTGAGTGGAAGCGGTCTTAGGCTTTCATTAGATGCAGGTGCTGGTGCCATGATTCTTCTACAGCCTGCAGAACTGTGAGTCAAATATATTAGTTGGTGCAAAAGTAATTGTGGTTTTAGCATTGTTGAAATTAGCTGTTTGATATTGGAATACATTCTTAAATAAATACGGTTATGTCATGCATCTTTCAATCCACATTTCTCACTTTATGTATTTTTGCTAATAACTTATTACTTGCTGTTTATTTTATATTGATTTTAGACTATGGAAATGATGTTAGACAAAAAGTAAATTTGAGCAATTTTCTTATTCAAGTTCAAAATGGGTTGTAAAGCAGAGGAGACAACTTGAAACATCAACAACGCATTTGGCTCAGGAACTGCTAATGAATGTACAGTGCAGTGGTGGTTCAAGAAGGTTTGCAAAAGAGACAAAAGTCCTGAAGATGAGGAGCACAGTGGCCAGCCATTGGAAGTTGACAACGACCAATTGAGAGCAACCATTGAAGTTGATCCTCTTACAACTACATAAGAAGTTGCCCAAGAACTCAATGTCGACCATTCTATGGTCATTCAGCATTTGAAACAAATTAGAAAGGTGAGAAAGCTCAATAAGTGGGTGCCTCATGAGCTGACCGAAAATCAAAAAAAATCGTCATTTTGAAGTGTTGTCCTCTCTTCTTGTATGCAACAACAATGAACCAGTTTCAATTGGATTGTGACATGTGACAAAAATTGTATTTTATATAACAACTGGTGACAACCAGCTCAGTGGTTGGACTGAGAAGAATCTTCAAAACACTTTCCAAAGCCAAACTTACATCACAAAAAGGTCATGGTCACTGTTTGGTGGTCTGCTGCCAGTCTGATCCACTACAGCTTTCTGAATCTTGACAAAACCATTCCATCTGAGAAGTATGCTTAGCAGATCCATGAGATGCACCGAAACACCTGCAGCTGGCATTGGTCAACAGAAAGGGCCCAATTCTTCTCCATGACAACGCCCAACTGCACATCACACAACCAATGCTTCAAAAGTTGAACGAATTGGGCCATGAAGTTTTGCCTCATCTGCCACATTCACCTGACCTCTCACCAATGGACTACCATTTCTTCAAGCATCCTGACAACTTCTTGCAGGGAAAACGCTTCCACAACAGGAGGATGCAGAAAATGCTTGCCAAGAGTTCGTTGAATCCCAAAGCATGGATTTTTATGCTACAGGAATAAACAAACTTATTTATTATTGGCAAAAATGTGTTGATTGTAATGGTTCCTATTTTGATTAATAAAGATGTATTTGAGCCTAGTTATAATGATTTAAAATTCACTGTCCAAAAACTGCAATTACTTTTGCACCAATCTAATATCTCTTTTCTATATAAATTGCCCAGTCTCAGGTATCCATTTATAGCAACACAAAGACCCCGTCTACAGGAAATCTCCAGAATATGCAAACCTCCACAGACAGAAAGCAGATTATCAGTTGCCAGGGACTATGGGGAGTGTGGGGGTGGTGGGGGTGGGGGTGGCGGTGGCATGACTGTGGGTGCATGTGTACGTAGGAGGTGGTGCGGTGTATGGGGAGTGACTGCTTAATGGGTACAGGGGTTTCTTCTGGGGGTGGTGAAAATGTTTTGCAACTAGATGGTCGTGATGACTGCACAACATTGTGAATGTACTTAATGGCACTGAGTCATACCCACCCTTCCCCACCCCTCCATCTTTTGCACCATGTTCCCATCCAGTAGGAAGCGGGAGTTCCTGCAAGGAGAAGTTCCAGGGGCGAGGGTGAGCAGCACCCTCCCACCCCATGGTCTGCCATTTCTAAGCCCAGGCCTGCTGCCCGCGGGCCACCTGGGAGGCAATAATGCCACCAGGCGTGCGTGTCACTCAGCCAGCTCCCCGACCAATGAGGGACTGGACCATGGTTGTTAGGATACAGAGTACTGGACCGAGGACCAGCATCTTGAGAGGCATCACGTTGAGCTAGGCTGGGCGGAGATATCGCACGCAATGTCCAGCATGCCAGGCATGCAGAGCCGTCGAGGGTCATCCCGTTGTCAGAGCCGGACCCACTCTCGCACAGCCAGAGCCGAGCTGGCATTCTCAGTGAGCCACATGGAGCGCCTTCTGTGGGAGGTCTACTACGCCCAGTGGCTGAGTTCCTCTGCATCAGTTTTCCTAGCTGCCATAGTCCAGTACCTGACGGCCAAGGTCCTGGAGCTAGAGGGTAACGAGGCCCAGAACAGAGGCAGGAGGCACATCACCCCGGAGCTGGTGGACATGGCCGTCCCAACAACGCGCTGCTCAGCGGCTTCTTCGGGACCAGGACTGTGGCTCTATAGATTTATATGACTGTATTAGAGACAGAGGTGGTGCCAGCAGTTTTGCAGGGCTTTGCCCTGAAGGAATATGTGAACATGTTAGTTTGCATATGGAAAACTGCTTCACCTCAGGAGGGCATCTGAAAGGTCAGTGGCAGCTGCATCCCAAGATGGCGCCACGATTCTCAGACCTGTAGTTCTGACTTGCTTTGAAAGGCAAAGCAGGTCTGCCAGGAGCCACAGGATGAGAGCTGATCAAAGAATGCCCGACAGACAGACACACCTGTGGCTGAAAGCAATTAGCCCAAGGGACAGTTCCTGCTTAAACTCCAGACTACCTGTCTCCATTCACAATAACTTGATAAAGAAAATATGGAGCCACTATATCTCTGTTTAACCCTTCTGTTAAGTGATAAATTTACCTTAGAACTTAGAAATTAGTCTTTGAAAGATTTTGTAACCATTTGTTCACGTAGATAGAGTTAAGGGATCTGAAGAAGCCTTTTGAAAAACTTTTAACCTAAGACGAACTACCTATTATCATGTAAATCTGTTACCCCTGGGAACTGATCACTGTACCTATAAATACCCATGTAAAACTTCCCTCATGGCCCTTGTGATTAAGGGAGAAATCACAAGGTCCCCTGAGTATCCTGCTTTTGTCTATTACCTTTATAAATCTATAAAACTATACCTTCGTCTCTGTGTATTCTTTTATTTCTATTGTTTTCTTATCCTTTGCGACGACCCCTACCTAAGGGACCCGATTTTTTTGCTGGAAGCGTAGCTAACTCTCCGCACACGACGATCTCCCAGGTTGCCCTGGTGCAGGAGTAGCTTATGACAGCTGGCTCCCGGGCCTCAGCCGTCCTTCCCTCCACCCGTCTGCTCGCCCACCTGGAGCCAAACTCGCCCCTCTCTCTGGCTACCCAAGGCAACCCCGCCTGCCCTGAGCCTTCAGCAAGTTCTGTCAATAAAGTGTTTAAAGAAACCCACGGGCCTGCTTGAGTCACTTTCCGCTGGAGGGGGTTATGAGACATCCATAGCTGGAGGGAGGGAGGGAAGGGCGGGCGGTGGGGGTTTTGGGGTGGGGTGGGGTGGGTGGTAGTCAGGGATGGCACACTGGAGCAGGGACATCCATAGCCGGAGGCAGGGAAAGGCAGGCAGTGGGAGTCTCTGGGTGGGGTGGGGTGGGGTGGGAGTCAGGGATGACACAGAGGAGCAGTCTCTCCCTGTGACAGTGCAGGGGGTGGCCCTGGGTGGGAAGGGCTGGCTGGGGCGGGGGCACAGAAGCCTTCCCCATCAGCTCTGAGCAAGTCAGGGCCTGCCTGGTGAATTCCCCAGAGTCATGGGGTTCGCTGGGGTGCAGTTCAAAACCATGACTGCAGTGTGGTCTAAGGGCAGCCAGGGTTGGGGTGCAGAGGTGGACAAAGAGGTCGGCATGGGCTCCAATGGGGCAAAGACTTTGGGCGGGAAGAAAGAGGAGTGATGAGGGGAACAGCCCAGAAATACACAAACACGGAATGAGGGTCACGCAGGGTCACGAGTGTAGCTTTGGTCGTGTCCAAATGGAGATGCTATGGGACGCCCTCAGCAACCAAGAGAAACAAGCCGTAACCTGGCAACGTCTGGCGCCAGGCCCGGCCCCGCCTGCCCGTACAGGACCCTGGATTTGATTTGCATACGGAGCAGGCATTTGGCCAGGCTCCGCCCCAAGACTCTTGATTTGCATATGCCACTCGCAGCCGGGCCAGGCCCCGCCTCCGATCCCGCTCTTTGCATATCACCAGGGCAACAGGGCGGGCGAGGACTCCCCAGTGGGCCCGGTTGCGTCGACCAGCCCCAGGGAGACGCAGGGCACGTCGCGGCCCCCCCACCGGGGGCGCCGTCACGTCCACTGGCTGCGTCAGCGCGCTCGGAGGCGCTTGGGATGGCCTACATGGCGGCGGCGGCGGCCGCGGCCGGCCTGGGCGGCGGCGCGGGGCCTGGTTCCGAGGCCGGGGACTTCCTGGCCCGGTACCGGCTCGTGTCGAACAAGCTGAAGAAGCGGTTCCTGCGGAAGCCGAACGTGGCGGAGGCCGGCGAGCAGTTCGGGCAGCTGGGCCGCGAGCTGCGCGCCCAGGAGTACCTGCCATACGCGGCCTGGTGCCAGCTGGCGGTGGCGCGCTGCCAGCAGGCGCTTTTCCACGGGCCCGGGGAGGCGCTGGCCCTTACCGAGGCCGCGCGCCTCTTCCTGCGGCAGGAGCGCGACGCGCGCCAGCGCCTGGTCTGCCCCGCCGCCTACGGGGAGCCGCTGCAGGCCGCCGCCAGCGCCCTGGGCGCCGCCGTGCGGCTGCACCTCGAGCTGGGCCAGCCGGCCGCCGCCGCCGCCCTCTGCCTCGAGCTGGCCGCCGCCCTGCGCGACCTGGGTCAGCCGGCTGCCGCTGCCGGCCACTTCCAGCGCGCCGCCCAGCTCCAGCTGCCCCAGCTGCCGCTAGCCGCGCTGCATGCGCTCGGTGAGTCCGCCTCCTGCCAGCTGCTGGCTCGTGACTACAACAGCGCCTTGGCCGTCTTCACGCGCATGCAGCGCCTGGCGCGGGATTACGGCGGCCATCCCGTGCAGCCGCCGCCGCCACCGGGGCCCCAGCCCGGACCCGGCGCGACACCCGCCCTGCCAGCCGCGCTGCTTCCTCCGAACGACGGCTCTACGGCTCCTTCTCTCGCAGCCCTGGGCGCCTTCTCAGACGTCCTGGTCCGCTGCGAGGTGTCTCGCGTGCTACTGCTGCTGCTTCTGCAACCACCGCCTGCCAAGCTGCTGCCGGAGCATGCCCAGACCCTGGAGAAGTACTCCTGGGAGGCTTTTGACAGCCACGGGCAGGAAAGCAGTGGGCAGCTTCCCGAGGAGCTCTTTCTGCTGCTCCAGTCCCTGGTCATGGCTACCCACGAAAAGGACACGGAAGCCATCAAGTCGCTGC
>RJWJ010020951.1:0-28411 GCA_004363605.1 Indri indri | reverse complement strand
GCTGCCAGAAGGTGAATAAATGCCTCTGCCCATCAGGTTCGTACAGCCAATATCCTCTTTTTTTCCCCAAAGATGAAAACTTTCAATAGTGTTGTACAGTCAGGACATTAAAATTCAGTACATTCCATACCCAGGGAACAGAAGATAAGGACACAGTTCTCATCCTTCTTCCAGAGCAGGATTGGGGAACACCTTTATCTCCCAATTAAAACGCATTAGAGGAAAACTAAACAAGTCTTATTTCCCTGGAGCAAAACCAAAATATTTAGTTTTTAGTTTGTTAAACAGTCAAAAGGTCTACACTTTAAAAAGAGGGGAAAAAATGCAGACAATTGAATGAATCATCACGGATCTTTTAAAGTGTGGCTCAAAATATTTGCTTTTACTTAGAGTAAAATAAAATTCCTCAGCCCCCTATAGGCCATTTCCTATTATTTATTTGTTACAAGTTACCAGCTTCCCAGATACAATGTGTCTGATCAATGTTTTGCAAAAAGACCTACAGTATCACTAAATCTACAGTTAGATCTGACTAGAGATTTTCACATTTAATTTTGAAGATGTTTAATAATTAACTTTTTATTTTGTCATAAGAAGTGCCAACATTTTAAAATCCTCCTGTAACCCCAACCCCATTCTTACCCAGAACCCTTTTAAGTCCATCCGCTCTAAACAATCAAATCCAGATCGTCTTCTGAAGAATGTAAGTGATATTAGGTGATTTCCATGAAGCAGCATTATCATAAAATCTACACCAAATCAAAAAAGTATCACAAGCGAATTTTAATCCCTTAGAGTTTTCAAGGATCCTGTATGTTTAAAATATTCTAATAGAAAGTTAAAGACAGGAAGGGGTGAGATCCCAGCAAACTATATTTATTGTGTTAATGTACCATTTGTCTTCTGGGCAAGTAACTAAAGGTCATTTGTTCTTCATGGCAAGTGTTGAAAATAGTTTGTGTTGAACATCTAACTTAAAGGAACAATGTGAAACCCCTCAGGCCTAAAGTGACCTTTTTATGCCAACACAGACGTCCAAACCTTCAAAGAGGAGAGCAGTGATGTCTGCACTCTGCTTTTCAGTTACTTCGACTCCCTTTTCCTAAATGACTCTGATGGAGAAGTTGGAATTATGTTCTTTGTGTAGATCTTACTGTACTCATGCAACTGTGAGAGCCAGCTATCGGAGTTGAATCCAGGACTGAAGACGGGCAAGTTCCTAAGCCTGCATTTGCCAAGTGAGAGGGAGCGTGTGGGGAGAGAGGCAGGCAGCCAAACGTGTTTGGAGGTGGGAGGCTGCTTTCGGGACCCTGGGTCCAAGTGGGCTTGTGGGAGGCTGTTTAGTTATCCCACAACTGTACCTGGAAGAAACCCACGGCCTCGTTAGTGTGCACCTTCTTCAAAAGAGTAAGGGTTTGACGGAAGAAGAATAAAGAGAAACAGAGATAAGGCCACCAATTAAGGTTGTTGACTATTTCATTTGACAAAATAACTTCATGCTTCCCAGCAGCTGAGAGCTTTCAGGAAGTCTTGCCTCCAAATCACTCAATAAAACTCAGAATTGTCAAGTGGTGAAAACGTTTTCATCTTTAGATACAGCTACTTAACTAACATTGACCCAGTATCAGGTGACGAGTTGACTGTATTCCTAGGTGGGGCACCAACCCTCCTTTTTACCAGCAAGTGAGCCTCTTGATAGCAAGGAGGGGTGTGTGTTTTCACTTTCTCTTCCCCATCAGCTGGGGCTGATTTTCCCCTCAGGCTTTGCTAACTACACATAGGGATTTCTGCCTAAGAAAAATAACCCACAAATGCACCCAAAACGTTTTCTAACTTTCAATGAGATGTATAAAGACGCCTCCTTTCACATTCACTCAGTACTGCCCACAGAGACAGAAGGCACAATCAACATAGTAGCCGCAACAGCACATCTCTCGTGGGTTCACAAGTCTTCCTGCAGTCTTGTGGCACACTTCATACATTCAGCATGCTGCTTTGCCACATTTGGGTGGCAAAACATGGCACAGAACAGCCACTGCAATGAATAGAGGAGAGGCCATTTGTTCCATACCTCAGCATTCTTTGTTACATATTCTGTTAACATGCAGAACAAGAAAAGCACCCACGCCACCTAGAACAGACTCAGATTTTAGTTTAACCTTGTACGGAGTTCTTAATCAAAAAAAAAAAATTGCTTCTTGGAATTTTGCCCTGTGATTTCCCAAAATTGTTCCCAAGATGGGCATTGACCAGTCAGGGCGGGGGTGGGGGCGGGGTTGAAATAGACTGCTTTTATATAACAGTACTTTTAACATCATTTTCCTTCTATTTACTAGGAAGTAAATTAGCCTGTTGCCCTTTTTAAAAAGGCATTTTCTTTAAAGATGACGATTAGGACTATGCAAGCACATTTTGAAACAGGTATGAAACCAGTGTGCCCAAGTGTGGCTCAAACCCAACAGTTATTTTTTTTCCACTTACACAGGAGAATTCAGGAAAAAAAATGGTTACATGGGCAGCTCACAGTTTCTTTTGGAATGCTTTCATGGAAATTCGGGCTGTATTTGATACATACACCATATTTTTTTAATGGTGTTGTGTGGGTGGGTTGGAGGCACATGAAGAGCTCCAAAATCCGTATAAATATCCAAAATGAGCATGGAGAAACGCTCTCATTTCCTTTTTATTGTCTATTGCTCATTTGCTGTTACTTGAAGCATGATACTCTAATATTCCTTTATGCCTATTTTAACTTAAACATTAGCACCAGGTTTCTAAAACACATAGCTTAAAAACATCACTCCCACCCCTGAAAAAAGATTTTAAAAATAACAAAATACCAAAAGAGCTGCCACATTTAAGCCACATTTAAAATAAGAGGTAAGACATGCTCACTCCCTATTCCTTTCATCCCAAAGAACTAAGATAGACAAACCAACCAACCAACCAACCAACCAACACAAACCCAACATCTCTTTCTTTCTTTCTTTCTTTCTTTCTTCATGCCAGGGTAGCTCCCTGGGTGGTAGCCATTCACGCTGGCTTGTGTGTACTTGGAGTGAAAGGACTAGTTAATAAGAAAATTACAGATGACTTTGTATGGTGGATGCTGTGATTTACATTTGTGGTAAAACCCAAGGCAACTGATCTGCAACTCTGACTTGAATTGGGCCCTTACATGGAAATTTTTCCTGCCTGTGGCAGTACCTAAAACATGCTTTCTGGGAAGAGCTCAAGAGCCTACTCTTCCTAGGGCAGGCTTCGCCAGATTATTTGAACCTCTTATATTATACTAATCACGATAGTCCTGAACATCCCTCCCACACCCATCATCAAAGCAATGTTCACTAGAATCACATGCTAGCATTTGGTTAAAAAAAAAAAAAATTCTCAAGCTATGCAAAATGATAAATTATGGGTTTTGAATGTTAGAAATAATATTTGAATCAAAGTTTTAAAAGCAGAATTGCACAAAAGTCTTTTGAAGTACAATTTAATATGAAAGCATATGAAATTGACCAATATGGGAAACTATAAAGGAGAACAAAGAGATAAAGAACTAATGAAGGGAAAACAGAAAGAACTGTATGAAGTTCTGATAAACACTGGGCTCACATCTCAAATGCAAAAGTGTCCATCGCAGTTACGGCTCGCTCTAAAAGTATGTATGTAATGGAACTCAATCTACCTTTCTTAGACTATTTTCCTTCATGGCAAAAGAAAATGTCTTTCACTATTGTAGGGATTTGCTGCTTCACACTCCTAGCAGAATATTTTTTTAAGGTAAACTATGAGCCAGCAAGTTGCCACATGTTCAGAATGCATTTGCCAAATTAGGAACCCAAGATCTTCACTCTATTTAATTGCTTTGAGGCAATGAAACATAAACAGCTTTGGTTAAAGTGAGAGCTACAAGCAGGCACACATACCAAATTTTTGGTCTTAATGAAATCCTTCAGCTTGGTAACCTCGATCAAACTAATCAAAAGAGGAAGGGATCATGGCCATCTGTCTTCCCTTCATATTCTCCTGTTAGCTTCATACGTTTCTAACTGGTCAAAAGGGCTTCCCAATTCAAAGTCCAAGTGCCGTTACCAAAGAAAGCACAGCGACTAACTGAAATAGCTGTTGATTTTGGTAACTAACTAAATATCAGGTAACAAAGAAAATGCCTTCTGATTAATCGTTTAGCCTCATTCTCCTCAATTTAAAAGTCCCTGAAAATTCTCACCTTCTTTGGTGTGAAACAAAAATAACAACTATTTTCCCCCAGAGGAAATATTTTGCCTAATTTAACACAAATTGCATTACTATGGTACATCTTTCTTGGGAAGTTTAGTAAAATCAGACAATTACAAATAAGGGAGGGACAAGTTCTAGACCATAAAGTGAAAGTCCAATAATGACTCTGAAAAAATAAAAAAGCAATCATTTCACAGACTTTAGTAAAGTTGCTTTGAAAAGTCAATGATTCAATCCTCTCAAGTATTAATAGAAACAGAGACTCTGGGTTATAGCAAACACTTGAGGCCATCTTGTCATTGGTAAGAGACACTAAACAATGTTACCATACCTGAATCACTTCTTAGAGTCTGCAAGTGATACTTAGGTATTTTGTTCTTGGTACTTCTGATGAAAATTGGCCTTTTATGAAAGAGTGGGCTGTGAAATAGTTTAGATTTATTGTTATACACAAGGTCTCATATGTTCAGTTTCAGATGTGAAATTTTGTAGATTAAAATTTTTAAAGAAAGAATACATTTAAATAAGAAAATTCAAATGTATGTGAATGCCACTGAGCCTTTGACGACTTCTTTACCTTTTCTGCTCCATTCGATAAAATATTTTAATTGCCATGAGCACATCTGATAATATAGCATGATCTTTCCCAGTATTCAATCCCTTTATCTACTTTACAAACTGTTCTACCAAAGGGCAAGGTTTACTGAAGGAATCCTATCTCACATTAGAGTTTCTTGCTCAGACTTTGTGAGACTTGCCTATCTTAAAGTTTCCAATAAATGATATCCTTTTTGCACTATGAGGGTTTATCTTTGGGTGGGGAAAAAAGTCTCTTCTCATTGTCTTCTAATGAGCAAACTTGAAATACCTGGTTAAAAAGTCAGTGTCAGCAGTACTCAAAACTGTCAAGATCATCAAAAACAGGGAAAGTCTGAAAAACAGTCACAGTCAAAAGGAGCCTAAGAGATAAGATATTAAACATAATATGATATCCTGAAAGGGATCCTGAAATAGAAAAGAACATGAAGGAAAAACTAAGGCAATCAGAATAAAGTATGGACTTCAGTTAATATTAGTGTAGCAACATTGGTTCATCAATTGTAGTGTAATTAGTGTATTATACTAAAGTAAGATGTTAATAACAGAGGAAACTGGGATGTCAGGTATGTGAGAACTCTTTGTACTGCAACTTTTCTGTAAATCTAAGACTCCCTAAAATAAGAATATTGTTTTTAAAGAGTGTAATGATGCTGGCCGGGCGCAGTGGCTCACGCCTGTAATCCTAGCACTCTGGGAGGCCGAGGCGGGCGGATCGTTCTGAACTCAGGAGTTCGAGACCAGCCTGAGCAAGAGCGAGACCCCGTCTCTACCAAAAATAGAAAGAAATGAATTGGACAGCTAAAAATACATATAGAAAAAATTAGCCAGGCATGGTGGCACATGCCTGTAGTCCCAGCTACTTGGGAGGCTGAGGCAGGAGGATCGCTTGAGCCCAGGAGTTTGAGGTTGCTGTGAGCTAGGCTGACACCACAGCACTCGCCCCAGACAAGAGAGTGAGACTCTGTCTCAAAAAAAAAAAAAAAAAAAAAACAGTGTAATGATGCAACTTAACTCTCTTTAAAAGCAGAAGTACTTGTTACCGATTGATCCCTTCCTCAAGTGTGGAATGTATTGGATGATGTGGAAGAATTAAAAAGTACACAGCTCTTTAGAAATAATATCTATTGAGATTCCTGGTCCACAATGAAAATAACGTCAGGATTTTCAGCCTTTAAAAAAAAGAGGAAAAAGACCAGGCACCGTGGCTCATGCATATAATCCTAGCACTCTGGGAGGCTGAAGTGGAAGGATAGCTTGAGCTCAGAAGTTTGAGACCAGCCTGAACAAGAGCAAGACCTTGCCTCTACTAAAAATAGAAAAAATTAGCTGGATGTGGTGGCATATGCCTGTAGCCCCAACTACTAGGGAGGCTGAGGCAGGAGGATGGCTTGAGCCCAGGAGTTTGAGGTTGCTGTGAGCTAGGCTGATGCCAAGGCACTCACCCAGGCAACAGAGTGAGACTCTGTCTCAAATAAGTAAATAAATTTTTTAAAACAGGAAAAAATGTTTGGGTAATCACACTAATGTGTTAAACATATATACATAGTAACTAGGTAGAGAAGAAACTCCATGCCATTCCCTTCCCCCTGTAGCAGACAGAACTAGGCAAGGTAATAAGAAAATATAAATACCTCCTCTTGCACCTGTAAAGTACATAAAGGGAAGAAAACTGTGGGACCTGATGGATTTACTGCTCCCTGAAGATCAGTTGCCAAGGCAAGAAACTGGAATATGTTTTCTAATCCAGGCCATCCAACAAAAAGGATAGCATATAATAATACCTTTGAAAATTTCAAAGTGCTTCCCATTTATTATCTCATTTTATCCTCGCAACAACAGTAAGAAACAGATAGCATAGGTTATTATTATCATAGTTGATCAAAACCTAAGACACAGAAGGTTTATGAAACTTACCTGAAGTCACACCATAAATGACCTGAATTCAAATGAGAATCCAACTCTCCCAACTTCAAATCCACCTTAACTCTTAACTGGAAATAATGTGGTTTCAAGAAAAGAATTTTGTGCTTACCTAAATGTTGTGTTTTAGGGTGCAATGCATAGCATCCTTAGTATAACAGAAGTCTATGGTGAGGCAGTTCCAATGTGCCACAACTTCCTGTAAAACATAACTACTGAATAAAATAAAAAAGGATATGGTAGCATTAAAGAAAATTAATTATTCTTTTCTGCACTATAAATGTAATGAAAAAATACCAAAAAAATAGTATTACTTATAGAATTAAGTACAGAATTGTTTATGGAATTCAACAAATTTATATCAAAATATCTATGACTAGAGTGCCATTAGTGTTGGATTTGCTTATTGCACATTGTATCATAGCCTTAAAAAAGTAATTTTTTCCCTCTGATATCATGATAGAGCAGCAACTTGGCGTACTCGCTCATGGCCAATCTACCATCTATAGCCACTTTTGTTCTAAAGTTGTTAACAGAAGAGTTAAAGTCTATCGTGTTTTTCAATGAACCATTGTCAAATTAAGGACATCTAGCTATACCCTGATATTTACTCCAAAAACAGTGAAATCTACTTCTTGTTCAATTTGTTTACAACTGAAGAAGTATCAGAGTGACTCAGTCACTCAAGGATGAGCTACTAGTGTCTGCTGTGGGCACTGCACTACAAAGTGGACCAAATAGGAAAAAGACGTGGTCCCAGTGTATTGGGAACTTAGTCTAATCAAAGGAAGCCAGTATGAAGTAGGTACAGAATCAGAGGACTCGAAAGGAAAATTGGAAACCCTCTGGTTCCTTCCAGCATTCAGAACGATAAACAAGCCCAAAAGGTAGGTAAAATATCAGAAAAGTTATTCGGAAAGTATAATTCACAAGATGATCTTCGGGAACTCAATTCCAGAGAATTTAACAAAGTTTCACTAGAAAGGTTCAACCAATAACTAATTTGGATGTTGATTTCCTTTTAGCTTGTGTGAACACTTGAGAGCAATAGTTACATTTAGTTCAGCTTCCAAAACAACAACATCAAAAAGACACAAGCCATTTCTCGCTTAGGGTTCAAGGGTCTGATTAAAGAAAGTGTTTTAAGTTGCAAGGTATATTTTTATGACACACCAACATCCAAAATTGCACCACTTATGAATAACTACTTATTAACTAATGAAACGAGAGAAGGTGTATATTTGAGAATAAAAATCAAAAGAACCACAGGAATAGGGAGGGTGTGGTAGGGCAAGGAATGCAGAACTCCATTTGGAGTTCAAGTCCAATGAGTCCTTTCCTAGCAAAGGCAAAAACGAAGTTGGGACTTTTGACTCTGGATAATTTCTAAGTGTTATAAATCACTCCAGGTTTTTAAACTATATTGAGAATAAACATGAAGTGAATCCAATAAATTCATTCTATGACAATAAATTCAGTTGAATATGCCACAATGATCTAAACTGTTCAAGGGAGAACAAATTTGAAACTGTGTAATCTTATAACCAGGGTTGAAGAACAGTAGTCTCCATACTCCTTGATCCCCAAAAAGTGGGGGTGTGGGGTGGAATTCCAGAGACTTAGTAACCACAACTTCTGCTCATTTTCAAGCAACTCCAATACAAGCAAAAATACCTATACAGAAGAGTAATGTCTAAACATCAAGAGATTACTTGAAGTTTACTTAAACTTCTTGGAAAAGCCAAATTGGGCTACAAATCCCTGGAGACATGGTTGGCCTCTGTCCTTTTTGGCTTTGACTATATGAAAAGAACAATAGTTAGAGAAAGTGTCATTCACTTAAAAATGTCATTTTTTAATTAAAAGTTAAAACACTTCCCCCAGATTCTTCCTGATCATCCCTAAGTTACTCAGTTTCACTCTTGTGTTTGAGGAAGTGAGAATTCCAGGTATTTTGACTGTCTGGCTAAGGGTACCCAAGCTTCACAATTTCCAGGTAACTTATGTAATATTACTGGGAGCAGCAGAAGAGAAACAAAACAACTATACAAAAAGCCTAGAGGGATTTTTTTTTTTCTATTTGGCTGGTTAAAATGTTCAGAATTATTTAAGAGTTGGAAAAGGAACAATAAACCACACCCTCAAAGGGCTCCAGTCTGAATTCCACCATTAGTTTATACCATGTTTTCCAATCCAAAATTTCGGCGTATTAATGAGAATAAAAGAGCACCGAAAGAATGCGTAGATGTAATCAGAGCTTGCCTGAAATCAAACTTCTAAAACATAATTTTCTTAAAGAACATAGACTGAATTTATTACTTTACACCTTGCTCTTTATGAATATACAAGTTCTACTGGCTTCCTCCCAAGGAATAAAAACTCATCTCCCCATTATTTGTGGTTTCTACAAGCGCCACTAAGCATGGAATATGTTACGACAGAGCTCTCCCGGACTTTGTACTACAGGAAACTGTTAGAAAATAATCTCACAACACAGTTCTCCAGCAAAGACACTGAGAGTGGAGCTACAATGGTGCTGCAGGGTATACGTATAAACATATAAAATGATAGAAGTTATAGGATATGGTACAATCTAAGGCTAGGCTATGGCTTCTCACAATTTTATAGCTGAATAGACCATGAAAGAAAATCAGTAAGATGTATTTAGATTGTTACTGTTTACCAACTGGCTGTATCTCTCTCTCCGAAATATTATTTGCTGAATAAGCTGCCACAAGAGGAAAAAAAGCAGAAATTTTTGTTTGAGTGTGTATGTTTTTAAAAACTTAAGTTCCTCGGTTTCACTGTATTAACTATCAAAAGAACCATCCTAAAATTGCAGGTAGAATAGGCCAGGAGGTCAAAGATTGGTTTCACAGCCAGAAGGAATTTCAACAAGAGCCTAGCAACAGTGATACCTCTGCCCTAACGTTTGGGGATTTATCAGTATTTGCCGTGCCAGATGTCATCCTCACTGTCTCCCATGGACGATTTTGGTGAAAACTCATGACAAAATCGTAAGATAAATATTATTATTATCACCATTTCATCAGTGTGAAAACAAAGGCTAAGAAATATTAAGTAACTTTCCAAAGAACAAGCAATAGAGATAGAGTTGGGATTCCAACCCAGATAATTTGACCCCCAAATTCACACTGCTGCTCTGCCCCTGTAGTATAACAGTCCTAGTCTCTTTCCACCTCTTTCTTCCTCAGAGGATCACGACCACGGCCAACAGTAAAGAGCAGACTATGATCTTAACTCTTCCTGCCTCTGTAAAATAGTAATTCGAAATATCTATAGTAATAAATTTTCCGAATCCCCCTAGCTTTATTCATTCAACAATTCACCAAATATTTACTGACTGCTTCCTATCTGTGAACGAAGTTGACTAACATATAATTCCTACCTGAAGAGAGTTTATAATCCATTACTTTTAAAGGGCTACACAAATGATTGAAATAAATTAAATAAATTGCAAAGAATCAGATCATTATGTTCTTCTGCCTACATCTTTACAAAGAGCTTGAAATCAATGTACTTTACGCTGGTTCACAAATCCATACACGACCTGGCCTCTACCCACTTCTACTTCTCTCAGGGCATCTCTTAGTTATTAATACTGCTTCCTGGGCTCACTGTGCTGTAGACACTTGACCTTCCCCTTATTGCTTGGAATGCAGCAAAATTTCTCCATCACGGGGACTTTTGCCTTTTACCTCTTCCCCCAGATCTTCCTTGTTTGCATTTAAATGACAGCGTAATACCACCTTCTCCAAAAGGCTCACTCTGACTCGCTCAATCTAATCTGGTTCATGTTCTCCTCTCTCCCTTCAAGTATCGTTCTATCACAGTCCTCTAAGTGCATTCACCGCATGTATTGCCATCAGAAATTAAGTATTTTGAAATTTGATTTGCTTGTTTATGATCTGCTCCCTCATTCTCAGTCAGGGACAAGGCCCAGGAGACCAGGAACTTTGTTCTTTCTGGCCATCACTGACCCCTCCTGCACCTAGAATACCATCAGGCACATAGGAGGTACTGAATACATATTTCCTGAGTGAAATAAGTGCTATAGGGATTATTAGAGAGAAATCTCTTGCACTTCCTGGACACGAAACATTTCACAAAATCAATGGCATGAGATACGGATTTTGAAAGAGATGGGGCAGTTCAGCAAAGACGAGTGCTACAGGCATTGCAAGGAAAAGGAATAACATAAGCAAATGCACAGCCCACAGGAGAGAAACCTGGAGCATACTCAAGAAGGATGGAAGAATCCAGCCTGGATGGTACACAGCCAACGTTGGAAAAGTAGACTGAGTCAATATCGTGGAGAGTGTTCAAAACCAGCAGGAAGAATACTGTGGGCAGTGGGGAGCCACACAGACACAGGCAAACCTAGCATCAGAAAGACAAAAGTCCAATTTAACAGTCCAGGCAAAGGACGCTAGTAACATTTTAAAGTCCCTCGGATAAAACACTAAAAATCTCCGCCTTTTTTTTTTTTTTTTCAAATAGAAAACTCCCAAGAGAGAACAGGAAGAGAAGAACTATGAACTTAGTGCTGTTAACTATTGGAACAGAAAGTACAATGTTACGAAGTATAAAGTTGAACATAATGATGAAATTTGTTTCTCTAATATCTGTTCAAAAACCCTTTGCAAAATAAACACAGATTTTATTATATCAAACCACCCAACGTGACTCATCTCTTTGGAAATGCGTCTCTGGCATATTCTTTCCTCGGGCCTCAAGTTCTTTCAGAAAATCAAGCAGATTAGTGGCCTGATGACAGGATAGAAGTCAGAACTCGAAATCCTAAATCCAGTCGTGCCACCGACTTGCTGCCTGACGTGGAGCTTTATGTCACTTTTGTATTTGTAAAACATCTTTATGTGGTGAGTGTTTTAGAAAGTAACTCATCAGTGACTAGGAAGTAGTATAAATTTTAAAAATAATCACATATATACATTGAAGTGAATACAAACTTTTAGTGGAATCCCTCACAAAGTAATCTTGAATTATCCTGTGCTTGTTTATTTCTCAATCAGGCAGAGAAAATAGAAATATTCACATGAATGCATATAAGTGTGAGTGTGTGTCTTGGAAGCAGTGGCTGTGTCCTTAAAAATTCCCAGATAACAAAATTGGGGGGTGGGGGAGAAAAAGGTTTCTTTTAAAAAGACATGATGATGTAAACACTAGGAAGTTTAAAATAACACTTGTATAAACTGTTTGAATTGAACAGAAAAAAACACACCCCGAAAGAGTTTTGTCAGATTAAAAAGAAAACAAATCCCGAATCCTGACAGCAACATAAAAGCCAAGTTCTTCCCCTCTTTCTTTCATAATGGCTTTTCTATTGAGTTTCATTTTGACCTTTCATTACTTTCCCAACATTGAATGATATTGCCTTTTAAAACTCTCCATTTCTCTGCCGGTTATACTATTATTCCTTCTCCCATTGTTGAGAGTTCTTAGCTACCGTTGCTCCAACATGCAGTGCACAAACTTTGGTTTCTCCCAAACAAATATAAACCAGTATTTTTACACAGTTCCCACTTTTTTTTTTTTTACATACTTCCCACTTCCCTGTATAAAAAAGAAAGACAATCATAAGGCCATAAACATGCCAAGAAACAGAAAACAGAAAAGTTGGTTATCTATCTGCTAGAAAAGAAACAACTGGTCTTATTATCAATCTATAGCCAACACACCCTCCCTCCTCTGAGGCACCAAGATGCACTGTGCATGAAAGAACTCAAACAGCCTGCATTCATCAGTCAGAGCTTGCAGGGTGGACCAACTGCATGATCTGATTGATAAAGTTTCATTGCAAATTAGCCCATCTCTTTGATGAAAACAAGCAAGGCAGAGACTGTGCCATAATTTTATCCTCACAAATTAGTCAACCAGACAAACACTAAACAGAGCTTGCCACGTGAGGGGCAAACTAATTTAACTCTTTCGTACACGGCACCTTATTAAGGGCAGTTTTAGCACTAAGGTTGCAATCTTGTTGAGGATGCATTATTTTCCACAAAAATGCCCATTTAGTTGTCAGGGATAAATGGCCAGAATAGGGGCAAGATACATGCATTTGTGTATTACTTTCACTGGGAAGATCTGGTGCAGGGAAAATAACATGAACGAGCTCTATTTTCCCATACCACAAACCCGCATATGCAAGACTTTTAACATAACTGTTCTTTTTAATAGATTGACTATATTTTGCTTTTGTTTTTGTTATGTATTCCATACTTTCAAGTGGTAGTGAAAACATATACATTGCCTCACTGGCATGTATACCTCACTGGTATAATTCTTAGTTGATAAGGTAGGAAAAAAAGAAGAAGAAAAATGGGTTGTTTATAAAAGATTATTACAAGTGCTTCCAGAGCATTTTGGGAAAAGATACAGAAGTAATGCTCTCCAATCTCTTCACACCCTGAAAAGAACATGCTGCCTTCTATGGGCTCCTGAGACCTAATACTTGAAACAGCCTGCTTGGCTGCAGCTAGACACCTCTAAACACACTGATTTCTTTATTTAATATTTCTTTATTTTTACATAATCTCCTAAAGTCACAGTTCTTTTTCATAAATTCATGGGGCAAGATCTTAATTTCTAAATACCATTCTGCATGGGGCCAGATCTTAGTTTCTAAATACTTCAGTGGTATGTACCTGCAACCAAGGAGATTTTTTTTGAAGAAGAGGCTGATTCCAGTAATGGAGCAGAGAAAATATGAGATAAACCTGGAACATCTTGTGGGGCCAGAAAATAAGAAAGTGTGAGAAAAAGGATAGGAGAAACTCAAAAGGATATAGGAGTCAACCTGAAGAGTTTCCAATGGCCAAAGATGAAACAATTTGAGCAATAAAATAATAAAGATGTTATTAGATCATAAACCATAAAAACATAAAAATAAATATTCATGAATCCATACTGATAGAATTAATAAAATTTGTTGATGATGAAAATCAATCATTAAATGTGTAAATCAATAAATGGGAAAGAAGGAACAGCTCTTCCTTACAGAAAAATTCCAAATAAACAAGAGAAAAGGGGAAAAATAAAAATCTCCATTAGAACACTACCATAATATTTATTGCAAGCAAGATCCACCAATGGATACTAAAAATCAGTGGGCAAAAAGTTCATGAAGAAACAGGATATTTGCACAGTCTCATAGTATTTACCCCAAGATATTTATTAATTCAATGGAAAAAATAGTAAATTTATGGCGGGAAAATGCAGAAGATACCACCTTAATCAAACGATCAAGATTAACATCACCAGTGATAAGACAAAGTATCCTCCTGAAATGATGCCCTGAGAAAAACACATCGCTTCCGTGGTATTCTGGCCAAAAATGCATATCCCTAATCTGATCGTGGGAAATCAAACCCAAATTGAGAGACACTCTACAAAATAACTGACCAGCACTCATCAAAGTTGTCAAGGTCATGAAAGACAAGGGAAAGCTGAAGAGAATCAGCACATATTAGAGGAGAATAAGGGATGGATTCTGCATTGGATCTTGGATCACAAAAATAACATTAGTAGGAAAATTAGTGAAATTAGAAAACAAGTTCTGTATTTAGTAATAGCATTGTATCAATGTCAATTTTCTACTTTTGGTCACTGTACTATGCTTATGTAAGTTGTTTACATTGGCAGAAGCTGGATCAAGGGTATAAACAAACTCTGCATTATTTCTGTAACTTTTATGTAAGTCTAATATTATGTCAAAATAATTTGCTTTTAGAAAGAATAGGTTCGAAGGAAGAGAGGACAGTCCAAGGGATTCTACAGTGAGGCTGATAAAACTCACTGTAGAACAACCACAGTTTAAATGAACAGTTATCAAGACTGAGTAATCACATTTTGAGTGTTTCAGATTAGAAATTCAAAGTTTCTTCCAATCAAATTCTCAGGGAACACAGAGTAAATGTTTTACTTTTTTCAACTCCAGGGCATTTTCCCTGTGGCTTTGCTTCATAGCAGTCTTTTTAATCTAATTAATAACTAGTCAAATTAATTTGGCCACTTTATGGTCTAATTTTTCTACAGAACTATTCCAATCATTATTGTACAACTTAATAATATTAACACGCATGTTCTTAAACCAGGAATTTATCAGATGCTAGGACATGTCAACAGTTCCATTTGCATTTATTCTTACAGGACTAAATGGTTAGTCGTCTAAATGAGAGCTCCAGCAAAATCTTTAGGCTATTAAAAATAATGTCTTCAAAATGTAAATGTGGACATTTTGAAAAAAATTAAATTACGGTTCACCAAAAAGCTTTTCACATAAACCTATACCTAATTCACCGATATATATTTTTAAGAGTAAAAGTAGTTTTCAACAAAATATGTAAATATAACTACTTATGAAGAATTAGTAATATTCCAGAAAAACACAGCATTCCACCATCTTTTTCATGACAATTCTAAAATTCAACCATACACACATTATTTTCAAAACGCCTACCGTGTTTCCAAAATCGATGTCACATACAAAAATAGCAGAGAACTATATAAATACATTGTATACATAAACATTAAAACAGAACCTATTCTTTCTTTATTTTTGTTCATGATAGCTAATGATATGAACTTTATTTCCAGTTTTCTTTCTTTTTTAACCAAAACCTGATTTCTTTTGAATTCATATGTACCTTGATGAGCATATTAAAAAAACTAGCACAGTGAGCCCCGAGCTAATCCAAACAAGGTGCATTTACAATATTTCCAACCACCCTGACTATTCTCACTTTTTTTCTTCATGTTGCATCTACGATAAGGTGAGGTGCAGGTGCGGAAGAAAAAAATCATTAACTATTTAAAGTATTACCTTTCGATCCTGGGGTTTGCAAATTGTGCATGGACAGGAAGCAACACACAGAAGAAGAAACTAAAACATCAGCTTCTTCGTGGGAGACTTTTGGGTTTACTTGTAGCATTACTAAAACAGTTTTAAGATTTGACCATGTTGCAAACCTATGGCTAAATCTGGAAAAAGCCAGGCAGCCTCATTGAGCTTGTTTGTTGTTTTTGATCTTGTTTTTTGTTTTTTGCTTTTTTTTGAAGATTCAGAAACAATGGCTCAATCTGCTAAATTAGATCAGTCCCTGCATAATATCAGGATTGGGCTCAGTGGAACTTGAACTGAAAGCTTACAATGTGGAAAACCTTGAGTTATATCTGGAACAAAAAAGACACCATAGAAACCAAAGGGGAAAGTGAAATAGAAGCTCTTTGGAGGAATATGATGAATATAAGAGAACAGATGTGATGGAAATTAAAAATAAGAAAAAGGTGGTAGTTTCTTGAGATGTTATTCAATTATGTAACAATTGAAAAACATAAGAAGAGTCAGTATGTGTCATGCTTTTAGCACAGAACTTCTTTTGAATATGTCTGTATTTAGCCATAGGTAGATAAACCTAACCGTATGAACTTTGTAAACACACCCAGAGAAGACAGGTGCTCTGATAACTATTCACAGTATCACACCACTGTTGCACAGCTAACTTTGTCTACATCTGAGGCAACCAACCAGCCAAGTGGATCAAAAAGCAATTTTTTTCTTTATTTTACAGACAACCATTACGCAACTTCTCAAACCCATATACACCATGAGCCTATCAATTTTTACGTAAAACACTATCCTAAGAGCATATTTCACAGTTGCCTTGCTTAAGATTTTACCACACCCACACCTGGAAGGCCAAGGGTTGGGTGTGTGTGTGTGTGTGTGTGTGTGTATCACAGCAGGACCTTCCAGTCAATGCTCCTGAGTGTTCTCCCCAGTGTGAGCTGCCTGCATTGCATTGTGAGTATTTATAAGATTTTTGAGACTATTCTTGCCTTGTTAATGTACTTCAAAACTTTTCCCCATGATATGATAATAACAATAATAGTAACGTGACAACAGCCTTATATGTGACCAAAAACAGTTAATAGGACAGTAACATATTTTTTGTAATCTTTTTCTGGCACTTCAGAATGAACATAAAAACCTTTACAAGTCAATAGTTACATTTTTACAATATTATTTTTAATGTCTATATATTATTCCACTGCTTAGAATATCGTAATTTTAATCAGTGTCCTATTGTTAAACATTTATATCGTTTTCAACTTTTACAGATTACAAATGCATGAAGTAAGTACATCTGGCTGACAATTAACTAGAAATTAAAAAGAAAAAGTGATTTTTAAAAAAACCTGAATATGGACATAAATGTCCCAAGAGGCTCACAAGTTTATAAAACTGCCTCAGAGTAAAAAAAGAGATGAAGTAATGATTTTGAACAAATTATTATTTGGGTCATTTGTGTTCTACCAAATTGTTTTCAGCAGCCTTGCTTTCGGTCAAATCATGTACAGTGAAATGAATTTCCAGTTTAAAAAATGATACTTTAAACACAATGTGAGGCGAATGGCAGAGGTAAGCATGGAGTTTCATGCAGGGGAAAGCGGCATTTAGTTTGGCTCTGTGGGGCGGGATTAACAATGGCTTCCTACTGATGAATTCTGCTGATCTGAGCCTTGAAAAATAATTAAAATTGAGCCAGGTAATCAAAAGGAAAGAAGCAGCATTTTTTTCCCTTGCTCTCTTATAACAGGGTAACCAAATGGTCTTACCTGATGAGATACAGTTCTCTACAGAAGAGTTCTAGCCAGTAAATGTGGAAGAAATTATAGAATTATGCAATTAACATCTTGAAATCCTTAATGAAATAACTGATTTAGGCAATGATCATCAATGGATTAAACCATTAGTTGCACACTGATTGATGGTGACTCCGATAAGGGAGAAATGAAGCTGTCACCATCTGAACCCACTGAATAATGTTAACATTCTAAAATTTAGGTAGGTAAGTAGGTAGGTAGGTAGGTAGATAGGTAGGTGGATAGAAAGAATACGAAACTTGAATCTAATCAAATCTCTGAAGCTAATTTATATTCCTAAAAAATGCAGTAGATAGAGAAACAAGTTAAATAACACCACAAGAAGACAAATAAATACAGACTATAGAACACTCTGTATGAAAACTGACCTAGTTTCTGCAACAAGTAAATGACATTAATAAAATAGGGGAAAGCTTCTTGATTAAAACTGAATTAGAGACTTAACCAAATTTAATACGTGGTACTTATTTGGATCATTATTCAAAAAAAAAATCTAACTGCAAAAAGACTTTTTTTGCAACAACTTAGAAATTTTCATTATGTGCAAGGAATTAGATGATCTCAAGGAATTACCATCAATTTCAGTAGATTTCAAATGACATTGTTATATATGAAAATGTTCATACTTTTGAAGATGCACATTGAAGTAGGGGTGAAATTCTACAGTATCTTGAATGTGCTTTAAAATACTTCGGCAAAAGGAAAAAGTGAAGGGGTGGGGTGTTAAATCAAACAGTGTATCAAAATATTAACAGTGAATACAGGAATTCTTTGCACTTTTCCCTCTTCTTCTGCAAATATTTGAAATTTTCCATAATAATTGTTTTTTAAGTTTTGCCAAGTGATACAGAACAGGAAGCCGTGAGTTGAGGTGTTACGTACCAGGCAGAGAAAAATGGCAGAAGCAAGAAATTCTGACCCAAGAAACAGCGTGACGTCATCAGAGTGCAGCCTGCAGTTGGGTGGGAAGGGCAGGCACGAGGGGAGGCCAGGTGACAGACACCTGGGGGGTCATGCTAAGGAGCCTGGGCTTTACCCTGTAGGATGTGGGAAACTAAGCCCGGGTTTTCAGCAGAGACTGGCGTGGTTAGATTCACACTCTCGTCCAGACCATTGCTCCTCCGGCAGCCTGTGCAGAGCAGATTTCAGGAAGACAGTTGGAGCAAGCCTGGATAAGAGAAGCCCAATGAGGAGCCTACTGAAAAACTATAGACAAAAAATGATAAAGGGGTAAAGGAAAGTGGGAGTAAGGTAGAGGCACCCGGAATTAATCACTGAAAGGAAAATAAAGAGTAAGAATCAAAGCTGACTTTGAACTTTCTGATGGAGTGATTAAGTGACTTTGACATTGAAATTTAGAACTCGGAAGGTAAAGCAGATTTTGAAAAAAAGGATGGGGGGAGGGGGAGAGAAAATGGTTAAAATCCATGTTAAGCATGTCAAGTTTGAGATTTCCGTGAGACAGCCAACCCGGGTGCACATGTGCCGTCCAGGGCATTGGTCACAACCAGAGCTACAGATCCAAGAATCCTCAGAATATATGCAGCAGCTGAAGTCCCAAGAATGGATAAGATCTCTCACGCTGTGGTCCAGGGGCTGTGTCTGTCATCATCCAGTGCCTAACATGGCATGGGGCTCAATTAGGACTAAACAAACGTTGAGATTGTCCAAGAAAAGGTGAAGAGGGCAGAGAACAGTGGGCTGAGGACGGACCTCTGGAGGCTCAGTGTTAAGGGGTGAGAGCATAAAGAGGTCCCCTGAAGAAATAAATAATAAAGCTCAGACTGAAAGAACAGGGACCATGCAGCCACAAAAACGGAAAGAACAGAGAATTTCAAGAAAGAATGAGGAGTCAACAGTGTCAAACGCAGGGCATAAGGAAAGGAAAGTTTGGAAAGTGTCCATTCACTGGCCAAAATTGAGGTACCTGACGATCTTAGCCTTTCCACCAAATCTCAGAGGCAAATGACCTACTTTGCTCACCCTAAAAATAAAGATAAGTAGCAGCATGATGGCCAGTCAGTAGACAATGCCACTATTTGTGTGACCATGACCATGTTATTTAACCTTTCTATTCTTTCCTTATTTTTAAAATGAAGCCTATGAACTATATTATCTGTAAGGTTACATTCAATTCTAAAATTCGACAAAAGCAAATCCTTTGGTTTAAAGTGTTCCGAAGATAGTAAGAGCCAAGTATCCACTTTGGGACCCATTACATTTTATGCTGGACTTCTGCTATATTCACTCTCTTTCCTTTGCTTCATCTTTTTCTCTCCTACCTTTTTTCCCCCATAGTGGTCTCTAAATTGCTTCGGGGTGAAAGTAATAGACTTTCTATGAACATAAAAATGACCATGACATTTATGGCAACAAAACAAGTAACAGATGAGATATGTCAACCTCACAATATATTCATGCCAGTAATTCACAAATATAAGAAATGCTAATAGATAAATTTTCTTGGGGAATAAAGAGGAATTAATAGTGATAGCCAAAATACCATCAACCCAATAAGTAATCATGAAAGCATATATCACCAAACCTCCTAACCTGTGGGATAGATGTGTTTACGCAGAATGTTCTGGCCTCTCATCAACGAGCTATAAAAAGGCCTTCACTTTTATTTGTGTTGCACTTCTATATGGTTGTCATGCTCTTGGCTCAGCAAATAACTAGAAAATCAATTCATGTTACTCCAGCAAATCAGTTACTTTTGGTCTCATCCACACAAAATATTTAAATCATTTCAGACAGATCACAGTTTAATGTTGGAACCAGAAATATATTTACAATCATAAAACCCAGACAATGACTGACATTCCCCATGTTGCTTTTATGGATAAATGTTGAGAATATCGACTACAAAATTTAGTAAAACAATGATCTGATTTCTTTTCGCTTAATCTGTATGAATGGCTTCACAAACCATTTTAAAAACAAATAAGAAGAAACATGTCACCTGAATAAGAAGTTTTATGTTTACTGCATCAGAGAAATTATTCAAATAGACTGGAATCGTTTTTCTTCAATTAATCTCACAATCAGGTAGCTACAGAAACAAGTATATATTCATGCTCAAAATAGATGTTTGTTCATCTTGCAATCTACAATCAACACACAGGTGAGCATGGTGTGCTTTGGAAGCAATTAAATAACACAGAATGAAGATACAGAAAATAAGGATATTCTGCACAAAGATGATAGAGCGGATAAATACGTATCAACTGACCAGAATAGATGTTATGCATATGGCAGAGATTTTTAACGGAGATATCTTTCTCTTGAACACAATCAACTGGTTCCAATTTTCAAATTTTTAATGATCTTAAAAAGAGTTATGCCCCCAAATGCTGATTAGGACAAATCAAATTAAACACCTAAAGGAGGGGTCATTCTATAGGCAGGAAGAGAAAAACCAGACAGGAAGTAAAGGCCAGGTAGATAAGCAAATAGGATGCAGATCACTGGCACCAGAGGCTGGATAGTTAAAAGTTATCAGAAACACATGTACAAGTCTTTTAAAAATATGTGCTGGGGCCACAGCCCTGGAGATCCTGATAGTGGCTTTTTTTTTTTTTTTCCAAATCCACAGGTGATTCTAATGGTCAGTCTGGATTGAAATCAAGGGGTGGAAGGCACAGGGGATGGGAAGAGAGGGAACACGTGCCAGCTATGAGTATGATTTTGCTGTGAGGATCTGACCCAGCAAGAATTTCTTACGTACATGAATCTAGATCATGAGCTGGCCCAGACAGAAGTACCCACAGTGGCCAGCAAGTGAAGTATTCCCGGCTGGAAGGGAGACTGAAGGAAGAGAAGCTAAGGAAATCTTTCAAGTGCATTCCACTTATTTTCACAATCACACAAATCTTAGTCAGATATAATAAATTGCCTCGTATGTGAGTACCATGCTACCCTCCACCAAAAGAAAGCAAATTCCACAGGACCAGGGAATGTGACTTTTAGTTTATTGCACTAGGCTGGGTCTAAGGAAGACGTGCAATAAATTACTGTAACTACTTTGTTGCAAGGAAATCTCCAATCCACTCCCCCCACCTTTGCCCTCTATCCCCATCACTGATGAACCAGGAAAATTATTTTTCTTTGGATTTTCACTTGAAAATATCTGCATTTATTTTTAAATTCAACTTTTAAATTCATATGGCTTTTAAGTTTCTAAATGAACACATTGCGATTTCGTAATCTGTTCATCTACCTACCACTTAATCTAGTCATACCACAATACCCAAGGTTTCATGGTTGTATTAAATTTCTGTATCTACTTATAAGGCATTAATATAGGAATTACTGATTTGAGAGCTGTCCAAAAACATTTAGCTAGTTCAAATTGCATCAATTTGATTATTTCTAAAGACACATGTATTCATTTATGAGTTTTTCAAAATCTTAATGGGATGAATTCAATAAACATTTATCAAGCACCTACCATAAGCACCTCTGATATTATCATAAATTTTAGTGAGTCAGATATTCATGTAGGAGTTTGCTGAAGAAAAATCACTGCGATACATTTTAAATGAAAATCTATTATCCTGATTAAATTCAATACTAAATCAATTATTGTTGAAAACAATGAAATACCATTATTTAAACCTATATTCTAATCACGAGAGAATATAAACAAACGAATCATTTAAAAAAATCTTAAATTTGTAAAGACTTTGCAGCAAAGTACTCAGGCATGATGACCTTGCTCTCTGCCAGAAGTTCAGAAGCCTGAATTAATTCTAGGTAAAGTGATATTCTGTTCAGATGTCTTAGATTTACCCAGTTTTAAAGCTGTCCTAAAACACAGATACTTGATCTATCTACTACTGGAATAGTAATCTACATAATTTAGAGGAAGTTGCTGAGACTGTCTTAAGCTCTAAATCCTTTTTGAAATTAAGCACAGAATCCTATCTCCATCCCTTCCATTTTCACCAGAACAGAAGTTTAACAACTGACTCTTATTTTGCTTTCAGAGCTCAAACTTTAATGAAACTGAAAAATACTTAAGACTTAAATATAACACCTTTAACTTAATGAAGACAATGTAGATACATGCTCCTTTGTTCCCCTCTCTATCTTGATATACTATATACCTTCAGCACAGTTTAAAAGGAGAAATAGAGAGCGTAGTACAACAGAAAGAGTTCTAAATGCCCCGGAAGTCATAAGAACCAGGTTCTAATCTTAACTATGCTGCTAACTAAACAGAATCACCTTGGACAAGTCAATTGATCACTCTAGAAGACAATTTCTGAATCCATAAAATAAAGGACTTCATATTAGATTGTCAGTCAGGTCTATTCCAAATCTAAGAGTCCAGTGTACAGAGTTATTTCTAAATTCAAGTAGAATCTGTTCAACTAGGGACTATAATCCACCCGGAGTCTTTCGTGTTAACTTGATAGAAAAAACCTCAGGTGGGCCTCATCACATTAATTTGAGCAACATTAGAAGTACAGACGGTCCCTAATTTATGATGGCTTATGATTGTTTGACTTTATGATGGTGCAAAAGTAATACACATTCAGTAGAAACCTACTTCAAATTTAGAATTTTGATCTTTTCCTGGACTAGTGACATGCGGTACGATACTCTCTGCCTTGCTGGGCAGTGGCAGTGAGCCACGGCTCCCAGTCAGCCACATGATCACATGGGTAAACAACCAAGACACTACAGTGCACTACATTGCCAGCAATTTGTGGCTATTGTGTCTTGCGTTTTCACAACCCCTCATGTCTACAAAATGACCATCTATGTCTCCTGCTTCTGGTACAATATTCAATAAATCACATGAGATATTCAACACCTTATTACAAAATTGGCTTTGTGTTAGATGATTTTGCCCAACTGTAGGCTAATGTAAGTGTTCTGAGCATGTTGAAGGTAGGCTACGCTAAGCTATGATGCCCAGTAGAGCTTGGATGTACTAAATTCATTTTCGACTTATAATATTTTCAACTTACAATTAGTTTATTGAAAAGAGACTGAATTGTAAGTCAAGGAGCATCTGTAGGCTTTTTTAGGTACATGATTCCTACTGACAAATGAAACTTCCATATTTAACTCAATAAAAAGGCAAGAATTTTTGGTTTCCCAAATAAAACCTCTAATTTATAACCTGGCAAGCCTTTCTTCTAATCAAAGGAGAAGTACACTAGGGAATAATTAGGGGCTCTCCAGTATATGTCTATCCTTTATGTGTTTGACAACCAAGGGGTCAAACTCAGACCATTGTGTTTGTTTCCATACTTTTATATTTACTGAGGAACATTACAAGAATGTTTGAAGGAGAATGCTATAGCCACTTCCCATTCTGACTTAAATCATAGTCTTCAGGATTGCCACTGAGTTTGATCTCTGTTCAAAAAATAAAATAATATTTCCCACTCACATGCATACTATTTCCCCTAGAGCAAATTCCCTTTATAGTCTCAAATTGTCATGACAAACGTGTTAAATTATCAAACGATACAATTTTAAAGATAGGAAACCTTAGAGATTTTCTAACATAGTTCTTATCCTAATATAAGTGGCCCACCTCATTTTCTAAAACGAGGCTTTCGCTATTTTACAAGGTAAGCCTTTCTACTCCTAGACAGCTCTTAAGTTTTTGGAAGTTTTCCATTTCATAGTGGTAAAATGATCTTCATTTAATTTCTGTCAGTTCTTTGAGAGGAACACAAAGCCAGTCTACTATCTCTTCCACATGTCGGATCTCCAAGCATTTGAATACACTTGTGATGTCCTTACTTAGGCCTCTGAAACTACTTAAGTTTATCAATAGGGCTTTTCAACAATTAGCTGATTACTTCTTTCCATAGTGCCATCAAACCACTGGCTTGTCAACTATTTAAACTTCATCTTCTTCTCTTCCAGGGAACCATTCTCAAGAGAGTCTCTACCATTTCAGCCTACTTTTACATTTATCTGAATACTGAATCCTGATACTTTTACTGAATATATAGACTAACCCTCCGTGATGCCTATCATCTGAAGATCTGTGTGTATGCTTTTACTGAAGTGGTAGATAGATAGTAAAGACAAGAGCAAGGTCAGAGTCTGTATTCCATTAACACTAACCCATTAATCAAGTACCTTTGAGCTCAGTTGTTCCACCTGCCAAAAAATCTACCTAAATATCTCATGTTACCATTTACTCAACATTTTTCTCATTGATGGCATAAGGAAAGACTGTGTCAAATACTGAAAGATATGAAGATAACTCATAGCTATGTTGTGTTATTTTAGTAAAATAAGAATTACCTCATTTTCATTTCAGAGGCAGTATAGTGTAGAAGTTAAATGTATGGGTCCTGATGCCAGACTTCATGGGTTCAAATCTTGGTTCTGGCATATGTTACTTGTGTGACCTATAGAAAATTACTTACTTGCCTTTGGAACCACAGGTTTCTCATCAGTAAAACTAGGTTTGTTGTGTTATTGTGAGGATTAAATGAATTCATACACGTAAAGTATTTAGAACAGTGCCTTACATATGGTAACACTAATTATATTTTAGCTGTTCTTACTCTTATTTTAAATCTAGTGCAATGCTTTGATACCTGATTCAAAATAATAGCCAGATGCAACAGAAAGAGTGCTGAATAAAGAATCAGGAAACCTGGGTTTTAATCCTAACCCTGCCATAGCATTGCTTAACAGACACTCTAGTCATGTCTAAAACTAAATGAGATTATCCCAGTATACTAGTCTAATAAATCTATCGAAAACCAGCAAGGCAAAAATTGTTCTTACCGAACCATATCCTATCTCTTCGTTTACAAACACAAAGAATCTACTTACCAATTCACTTAGAAACACAAAACTAATCAGTTTCCAGTTTTAAAGAGCAACCATTCCCCTCTACTTAAAAAGCACAATATTTTGTCCATATACATTTTCCAGGATTTTTCTCACAACTATGAGAAAAAATATGAGCAAGTTGCACAATTGCTTAATTTCAACTGCACAATTAGGAGCAAGTTCTTTTGTAAACTCAAACATACATTTGTCTGGCACTGGAAGCTTGAACTCACATTAAGAGGTTAGATGCACTCTTACTCTCTTTACCCCAGCCTAGGCTTACATTTCCACCTAAGAGGACTGAATCTCTACTTTCCAGTTTAGAATAAAGGAGGAATTCAGTAGTTCTTCCTTGGCTATGTCAATTATTAATATTACAGTCCAATGTTAACACAGTAGATTTTTGAGGACAATAACCTCATTATATTTTAGTACCCACAGTGGAAACGAGGGTATCTGGCATGCAAGAGGTTCCCAATAAATATCTGTGGTATGAACGAAGAAATGAATGAAAGAAATGAATGACCACGATCATTAACTCTCCCAAAGTTCCTGCCTTTCTTGGCAAGCCCTAGCTATGTACTCCTTCCTCTATCCTTGATACTTACCCTCCTTTACATTCTGAGCTTATCAAAGAGCTCCTGATATAGTTACACTTTTGTTTAACTCCCTTTCTTTCTCAGCAGGATTATTCTCAATTATATAGTCAGAATTACAATTTTAGAGCATCTCATCCTTCGTGAGCTATATTTCTTCTTTATAATCTCTGTACATGGAATTATAAATCAGGCAACATTCATACTTAATTGGTATTTTCAGTGTAATTTTTGTTTTTTTACTCCATTCTTTATGTTTCAGCTTCAAAACATTTAGGCTCCTAACACTAGAAAAGATAAAAATAATAATATAAATTTGTTCTTTTGTATCTTTAAAGCTTTCATATTTCAGTTCCAATCCTTTAACTCCTTAATCTGTAGGATGATTTAAAATCTTAATACTTCCTAAACAACAAAAAAGAGAATAAAAATATTATTCTAAAGAACTTGAACACTGAACCTAAAATATACATTAGTTCTCGAAAGAAGGCATATTATACCTGATCCTTTAAAATCGCAGTTAGCAATTTAAATTATATTAATAATAATGTCTCATTCATGTAATAAGTGTTCTGGAAAACTCAGCCGTCTGAATTAGTTGCAATATGAAGTTCTATTCTGCCTTGTCTTGCTGCCTCTTGACCAAAGAACAAATATCATAAGCAGTAAATTAATAAATTCTGAATAGCATGTAAAAATGGAAAGCTTCAAGAAGACCTAAAATCATTCACAACTCAACACAACCAAGCAGCCCACAAGAGAGGAGGGATACCACTTGCTGAGTGTGGCACTAGTGGCCAAGTCAGCAGGCACAGAGTCAAGAAGCATGGGAAACTGTAAAAAGGCAGTGACAAGAGAGGGCTGGGGCGACAGGGAAGAAAGCAACAAAAGTGAGAAGAGGAGGAAATTAAACGCAATAATTATAAGCAGACAGAGGGGAAGAGAGAGCCATGTAGCCTGTGCAGTCCTTGCAAATACCAAACGATCACAGCTTGAGATGATAATTCACGTCCTTAATGATTACCCTGGACCACTAATGGATGTTTAACCCTGACCAAACACGTTATCTAATAAAAACCAAAACACAGTTCTGTCAAAGAAAATATAATTAATTCTATGTTTTTTACAATCCCCCCAGGTTTAGAAATCAGCAACAGTGAGGTAAGCTTAAAATTCTACTACAAATCTCTTGGCAAAACATTAAAAAGCTGTCCTTGTATCAGAATTCAAAAATTATTTAAACATCCTATAGTAAATGTACCTCTACAAAAAGTTTTGAAGCCTTCTGTATAGCAATTACCAGTATTTTCAAGTAGACTACTCCCATCTCATTTAAAATAGTGAGTTGAAGATATAGTTTCAATGTACAAAACAAAGAGCAATTTAGTTTTGAATCCCTCACAAAATCAGCTTCTCACAAACTTCAATTTCATTTTAAATATGATTTATCGATCACAAATTTTACTAACTACATTTTAGACAAACCTGATTTTAAGTCAGCGTGGAAAAGCTCCATTTTGTTAAAGGGCAAACTCTCCCACACTTACTTAATTAGGAAATGTTGAAAAAAAGAAGTGATAAAAAACTAAAAGGGGGCCGGCCAGGCATGATGGCTTACATCTGTAATCCCAGCACTTTGGGAGGCTGATGCAGGAGGATGGCTTGAGACCATGAGTTTGAGACTAGCCTGGGCAACACAGTGAGACCCCATCTCTACAAAAAATAAAAACAAAAAAATTAGGCAAGCATGGTGGCAGGTGCACCTGTAGTCCCAGCTATTCAGGAAGCTGAGGTGGGAGGTGGGCGTGGTGGTGCACGCCTGTAGTCTCAGCTACTTGGGAGGCTGGGGAAGAGGATCACTTGAGCCCAGGAGTTTGAGGCTGCAGTGAGCTATGATGATGCCACTGCACTCTAGCCTGAGTGACAGAGAGAGACACTATTTCCTAAAAAAGAAAAGAACAGGAGAGAAAAGAAAAGTATTTCTTTCCTCCAGAAAGTACAGAGAATCACTTACATCTCAGCCAAATACATTTAGAATATTGGCAGCTCAAAATGGCATGATTGACACAACTAGATAACACTTAAAACAGACTCAGGGCTAAAGAAATAGTTATCATAAGCACTTCTGTGATCCATTTTTTCTCCTCTGTAACACAGGTAAGAGAATGCTCCAAGATATCACACATAGTCATTTACATACGGTATCATTTTATGGAATTTTCTAAGGTGTTAATTAAAAGTTTTAATGAATGTTAATCATCTGTCAATTTCATTGGCAATCTCTGTTCAAACATATGCTTCTCTTTTACACCTGTAAGTTTTAAAAACCATTACTTTAAATTGTTTTACTTCCTTAGCATGATATTTGTATTAATATTTAGGAAACAAAACTACTGCAGGCTATACAGCAATTTCCTATAATTCTTTTATATATTTTCTAACTTCTTTAAATAAGGTATGATTATGTAGGATTTGCATGATCATTATACTTCCAAGAGAGGATATAAAAATATTTATTCATTTTT